>SZYD01002418.1:0-44770 GCA_009363875.1 Mikania micrantha | reverse complement strand
AACGGAAATAGATATTGTATCGGACACTACATAATCAGTTTTGTTTTAAAAGACATGAACCAAAAACAAGCTAGGACTAGAGTCTAAATGCATGAGACTCTCTTGTGTATCATCCTCAGTGCATCCTAGCTTGGATTCCATAAGTTACCTATGAATACATACGAAAAAGTGTCAACTAAAAGTTGGTGTTTCACAGTTAAAGAGTAGTAAAGTGGGGCCGAGTGGGGTTAGTCAAAACAGTAGTACTACGTAATCGAATCGTTTGTTTACACACTAACGGTAAGGATATGTGAGGACTTAATGCGATAATAGTTACACTCAAAATAGTTTTACAACATACCAGTCATATATCTAAAACAATTGCATTGTAATCTCACCCCAAGAGTTTTAGTAAACAGTTAAAGAGTAAAGTGGGGCCGTAAACTCACCTGAGTTTCCGTAGAGTGCGTTCGTACAAGAACGGAATAGTGCGCCTCTTTCAGTGGTTACCTATATCACATAGGTGTTATGAGTTTGTGTTCACATTCGTGTGGGTCTCATAGGACCGTGCTCGTGTCCAAACAACTCCAAGTTGTTATATGGGTCGTGTTGACCGTGTTTGATCTAACAACTCGTTGGTGACGTTTATAGTTCGAGTGATCGTGTAAAGTGCGATTTAGTGTCGTGTGATGTGTGTGAACACCAAAGTCGCATCCGTGAGGTAACTTACTATTTATAGTAAGTTCCTATTAAACCATACAAGACATCACTTTCTGATTATTCTAATAGGCATCATTACCCTATAAACATGTTATCACATAGTCACACTTAGTCGATTAAACCAGTTTCTCGTTTAAAAGTTACTATTTTTAGTAAGTTGCATAAATAAGCGTTTTTCATCAAATCTAATAATCAAACTCATCCCATTATCAATGTCCTAGTTTCAACTAACCGATTAAACATGCTCGTTATGACTATCACATTGATATTTACCGATTTCCCAAATAAAGTTACTATTTTTAGTAACTTATATCAAATTGACTATTTCAATGGTTCTAATGCATCCATACTTCCTATTATTATCATAACAATCCAACTAATCATGAATATCACACCGATAATATCACATTCATCACCTTTTAACATTTGCAACCTAAAAAGTTGCTATTTATAGAAATATTAATGAAAATCACTTCTTTTGGCAATTCCAACAATCCAAATGCATCAATAGTCATACTATTAGTTCCAAATCATCATAAATCATAGTTCTAAACACATGCATGTTCCTATTTCATCAAAAATACCATCTCATATTATTAAAGTTTCTAAATATAGAAATAATGCTTCAAATCATTAGTTTGACCACAAATATCATCATAGACATTGCAAATAATCCCCAATATCATCAATAATCATATATTCATACTCATAATTGTCAAAAATCTCATGGATCATCCATGCATGCTACCAAAAGTCACTATCTAGACCAAAATCCCCAAATAACACAAAATAGCATCAATAATGTCCAATAAATCAATCTCAATGTCCAAATCACTGACACAAGACATAAATCACAGATCTAAACATGCTAAAATTCGTGCATGTGGTGTGTGTGTGGTTGCATGTGTGGGTTTAGAAGTGATTTAAGCTATAAGGGTCATTAGGACTACCTTCTAAAGCTTCAAACAAGGTGGAATGGCTTTTGACAGATCTGGGTGACTTCTAGAAGTCCTGAGATAGCAACTTCAATATGGGTTTGGTGTTGGATGATGCTTCTTAGCCTCCTTCTAACCTTTCAAGTCTTCAAACCTTCACTCTCAAGCTTCCAAGGGCACAACAATGGCTTCCGGGTTTCTAGAGGTGAGTTGCAGGTGGTAATGACGAACAAGAGAGTCTGGAGCTCGAGAAATGGGTTATAGGGTGGTTATAAAATGATTAGTCTTCATTTAATCAAGATTTTTGCGTGTCGGACTCATCGCATACCGCCATAGGAGTAAAAGTATATGCTCGGCGTACCGCAATGGTTTTCGGGATTCAAATTGCCCACCCATCCTTTGCGTACCGCCAAGGCCTCTCCAGAGGTCCTTAGCGTACCACGAAGGGTCCCGGAAGAGCCCAATAGGCCCAATTTTGTTGTTTCGAACCGATTTTAGCGTATTTCACTATTACGATCACCGTTTCTCGGCATATTAGCATTGTTCTAACTATTTTAGGTTCCCTAGGACCTAAGTGTAGTGAAAGTGGACTATGGTTTGCTTATTTCACCAACGTTCGTTATTCAAGACACATGCGTGCGTTGTACGATAATTCCTCAAATTATTTGTGTGTTCGGACTGTCGTGCCACGTGTCACACTAAATATTTATAATTCTAGTGCCACGTATGTAATAATAATACACATTATTATTAAAATAAAGGAAATGCTGACCTGAAATTTACGAGGTGTCACTATATGTAGGGAAATTACAAGACAAAAGACATTATGCAGAATTGCCGAATTACGCGAAATTTCTATAATAATGACCAAAACCAAATTTAAAGTTCCAAAACTAAATTAATATCAATTATATAACAAATAAGGTGAAATAAATTGATAACATAGCTTAATCAAAGGATCCCTAGGTTCACTAAGTCAAACTGCGAAAATCTGCAAAAAGGCAATTCGGCAAGCGTAATTGGAAAATTCATGACAACCCAAACTTGCTAATCACATTATATCCCTAATGAAATGTAATTGGAAGTATAACAAAAGTGGTTGATAATTATTAGGAATTCCCGAAGTTACACGCGAAAAAGTCGAACAAACGATTGCGAAAATGACAAAATCAAGTAAACCTTTGATCTATTCCATGTCTATCCTTTTCAATCTGATATTTTTACAGATAATGATGCTCAAAATAATTGGCCAAACTTGGAAAACAAGTCTTTGGCCATATAAGGTCAAAAGTTGACCTTGGTCAACATTTCTACAACTTTCTTTCTCTCCCAAACCACCCAAATTCGACCAGGCTCTTCCCACACCTTTCTGGAACTTCGAACATACTTTAAACATCATTTCTAATCAGTTCCAATTGGTATCCAAGCCCAAAATCAAGTGGAACAAAGAATCAAGTGCTAAAAGATGCAATTTTGAAGATTTTTAAGCAAATCCTTAACCAAGTAAGTTTGAACCTCAATTCTTAGTTCTAATAGTTTCATATGACTTAAACAAACATGTTGGAATTCTTGGTGAAGTTTGAAAATCATCATAATTGAAAAACCTATTAAAAGGGTATTTTTGTCCAAAATCAGATTTTTCAAAGAGGTCCAAATCGAGATTTTTCTTCACCAAACGCTAGATATATGTTAAATACGAGGATCTAGAGATCTTGGCCCAATAAAAGTATAATAAAATCGTATTTGGCTCGAAAAAACTCTTGATGGCACGCTGAGGAGTGCAGCGGCTCAGAAGTGGCCCAGTGCGGCCCCAACGCGGCCTAGGTGCAGCCCGATGCCTTGGTCGCGACTTGCCTTCCCGACAATTGCCCAGCCACATGAGCGGTGTCTCCAAGTCGTTACCGAGCACACGGCCAAGGCCAGTCCAGAGCCACGGCAAGGCCAAGGCCGTTGGGCCACGGCTAAGGCCGCCATGCCACCATCGTGAGCCACCGAGCCACCATCGTGAGTCACCTGACCGCCACCTCCGGCCACCATCGCCGGAAGGAATCCGACGAACCTCTAGCGCAAAGTCACCGCCGGTGTAATATTTCGGCGAATATTCCTGCCACAAGAAATATTCCGACCGAAACCCTAACTTTGGCCGTTTTGCGTTCTGAACTTCGTTCCGCTCTTCGGTTCGCAATCCGACAATCCGTTTTCGATAAAAAGGACATGTTTTTAATTGATTTCGCGTTTCGGACTCGATTTCATGTACCATTTTGCAATTCGGTGATTCGATTTTTGTCTGAATACTGATTAAAACTCCGGTTTTAATACAAGATTCAGTTTCTACATTGGTTTTCAATACAAATACATATTCTTAATTGATTTTGCGTTCTGGACTTGATTTCACAATCAATTTTGCAATCTGCAACCTGATTTTAATCTGAAATCAGATTGAGACTCTGATTTTAACAACATAATATAGTTTTCATCAGTTTGTAATCAAATAATTATAAGAATTCAATTACTAATCAAAATCAACGGTTTTGACATTACAAATTAACTGATAATCGTAATTCTTTGATTTTGAATAAATAAGTAATTCAGAATCAGTTTGATGAATCGGTTTATATTATCCTTGATATTGAATGTTCTGGTAATCCAATTTAGACAAAAAGAACTTATAGAACCTTAATGAACTGCATAATTCACTTCAGGGTTTATGTGATACTTCAATAACACCGGTGAGTTTCATAAAGCCCCTTTTCAATGTTTTGTTTTCCAAAACTCGGGGATTCAATTACAATAACAATATGGTTACGTATTTCAACTACATTAGTATACTTATACGATTTCATTACCCCTTTTCAAATCTTCTTATTTTTAAAACTCGGGTTTACATTACAATTACATTATGGTTACATATTTCAATTACAATGATATGCTTGCATGTTACTTGTTCATCTCAACTCTTGTTTGATGATTACATGAAAATTGTACCATGTTATCGTAAAAGTCCCCGCATAACAACTGTAACCAATAAACAGATGGATGAGCCAGATGATAACAACGATAGTACTATCGGGCTGACGACCCCATTCACGGGAAGATAGCGTCTACCCTGATGTGAATGTCTATTACCATTTATTACATTACAAGATAACAACTTAATGCAACGATATGCATTAAGAGTGAGACTAAGGTCTTACCTTCGGGTATTACCGCCAATTACATTACAGTCACATAGGCTTTAGTTATGAGTTTTCATGGTGAGTCATATTCATAAAGTTGTATATGCATGCATACTTGTCATATCACATTACATCAACTCTATTACAACTATGAACTTACATCGAGTCTATTACAACTATGAGCTATTTGTGCTAATCTTTTATATTACAAAAACCAATTTCAGGTGAACATTGACTAAACGAAAGAATCTAAGGTGAGGATGCACAACAAGTTCACACATTTAGGAAACCTCTGAGTTACTTTGGATGACTGTAACAAAGTTAGTGTAATCTTAGCTTATTATCTTATATAACTTATGTTTAGTATGCCATGTATGTGTTTTGATACAATCACAGTGAAAGTCCCACCCCTTCTCGGTGACTTCACCACCAAGCTTCCGCAACACATTACAACAACAAGTGACATCATTAGGTGACGAGAGGTGGGGTGTGAACTTGGATTTTATTTGGATAACAACATCTGACATTATCTTTAAAGAGTATTATTTAAAAATCTAACAAAATCGTCATCTCCTTATGATAATTTTTTACCGGATGTTTGGATTTTATTTGGATAACACAATCTGACATTATCTTTAACAGACAGTATTTAATAACGTACAACATTGACAATTCAACACCACCTCTATATTTCTATTATCCTTAGAAAATGATTCATGATGAAAATTCATCAAACGGTTCTGATTCATTGAATTTGAATGAGCACGATGAATGTGAAGCAAGAGTTTTTGAACAAAATCAACAACTTGATGACATCATGAGTGAACTACTCATTAATATACCCGCCATGTTCATAAAAGATCATCTTCACGTAGCAATAAAAAAATATTATGATTGAGAACGTGAGCATATGAAGCATGTTTAATGCAAGACTACTTTGTTGTCGCACCCTGAGCCGGCGGGCTGGAAAGACTTTCCCATCGGGCGGAATGGGCCTGGGGTGCGATATCATGTGATAATCGAAATGATCAGATTGTATTTACAGCACATGACATATAATGAGATATACTAAATTGAACTAGAATTACAAAGTTAAATTACAACAGTCATGTTTCATAATTTAACAATGTAAATCTATCAAAAAGAGTCATATGTTAACCTATCTTGTAACTGTACAAGATATACAAAAATGATTTGCAAGACGTTTACGAAATACATGCAACACAAAAGTAGCTAGGTCCACTACCAAGGCCCACTAGCTATATTCCTGAATCCTAGTGACTAAACATGTTCGTCACCTAAGAAAGCATGCAAGTAAATCAAGTCAACACAAGGTTGGTGAGTTCATATGTTTTATAATTTGGAAATGTTTAAAAGTGTTTTCTCAATTTGTATCTCCCATCAGTGTCCTCGAGGCCTCAACGCCGTAAGAGCCCATTCAGTCATGTGATGCTTATGTATATGGCATATATACCAACAAGTGGAGCCGCCAGCCCACCACACACTTGACTGAATACAACTCTATAATCATTGGAAACTAAGAATGACACTGTACATACCCACAATGTGTTTTCCCCGTTAGATATGCCCACCATACATAATTGTTATATAGAAGTAATCATTTACAACAGTGTATACTACCATAACCTAAGTAATGGTAAACACTTGATGTTTAAAAGATATAAGTTTTGCACTCTTTCCAATCCATTCCTTAAGTTCTCATTAGTTTAGTTTACTGTTGTTCACTTCTAAAGTAGAAGTGACAGTCAACTCGTTTAAGAAGTAGTTTTAAACGATGTATGAATGCAATTGGACAGCAATGTTGTTAACACCAAGTCAAACCACAGTGCTTCCAATCTACACCCATTCATTTGGAAATCCCAGTCTTTACTTGTCTTCACAACCTTCTGTCACTAAGCAACACCATGGTTGACCTACAGTCAACTCAAACGTTGCTAGTTCACAGATCAGTTGTGCTAGAATTAATAGTAGTTTCCGTCTCATTATTATCACCCATGCGGTCGTTTACCAAACCTGACTGTGGCCGCCCTGTTACCGATCATACGATACTAGCCAAGATAGTTATGTACATGTTACGCATATACGTACCAACCTCACTCGCCGGAAGTTTGTCAAACTTATGGTACCACTAAGTTACCGTCGACCTGGCCTCTGTGACTTAATGGAAACAAACTAGAAAGGGACCTAACACACTTGAATTCTCATATGGGCACATGATCACAGTGATATAATCTAGACAGTCTTACTAGTAATCAAATGTAGTTATATGTCATCATCTCATAGTTATAAACATAGCCATCTCAGTCCCATAGTTATTCCACTTCATAGCCAACTCATTCTCTTTGTTAGTCAAAGTTCATTTAGTTTTAGCATAGAACATAGTCATACTCATTTTGATATTTCACAGTCATAGTTATAAGCATTTGAATAATCCAAGGGGCAAATGAACTCACCTTGTAGTTATGTGAAGTGTTTGACCGATTCAATAATGCATGCGCTCGTTGTTGTGGAGTAGGTTGTATTGAAGATCCTGAGTTTGATTGACATGTCGTTCACAATTGTAAGTATTTGGTGACTCCAAGTTATGTACCTTGATAAACTTTATCCGTTTACATCTTGTGTTTGACAAGTTATCTACTAATTTGTTATTTAATTATTCTTAGCTATGACTTATTATAATTAGATCCTTGGTCATTATATTTAGAGTTGAAATTTATACTTAAAGAATATTACACATGACAGTGTTTGAAAACATTTTGAACACCAACAACTTATTAACATATGTAACAAAAGTGTTTGTTTTTCAAAAATCTTTGTTATTGATTTTAGTACAACTAAACAAGTTTATTAAGTCTTTGTTATTACTAAACACATGTGTAGTTAAAAAGTTTTAGGAAACTCTAGGTTTAAGTCATGAAAATGTTAAGTATGAGTTGCTTAGAATCTATTATATCCTAGCCTACCTCAACCCGATTCTTACCATTTTTTTGCATTGCTTTGATATTTAAAAATGTTCATATTTAGTCTTGTTGTAGCAAGGAACACTTGGAATGCCTTAACATAGTAGTATCGATGGACTCAAGATAGTTTCAATGGTCATGGGTTCGGCAAAAACATGGGAAGAACTCATATGGCCCTTTGTCGATGCTAATAGCTTCAACCCAGCTCCTTCATCCTTTATAAGGAATATTATCAATGGAAACTATACCCATATTACTTGGATTGAGTGAATGCAACTAGTATCGACGGATCCATGGGCATCGACACTATCAATATCAATCAACTCCTTAGGATCTTGCAAGGGAAGGCCATACATCCTCCGAAGTTATTCGTATCGACCAACACTTGCTTCCTCACACTTGGATCTTGTCAAACTTAACAGTGTCGATGAGGGTTTAAAATGTGGGACCATCGAATTTAGTAAGTTTGATGATGAAGCTGAATGTGTTTGGATTGTCAATGTACTATTACCTTGAATCTTCATACACGGAGACTAATTTTTTTCCAACCATCCTAACCTTAGTTTAGCCTACCAATCTTTATTCCAACTACATCCAATTGTTCCATGATCCTTTTTTTGTTCCTTTTACAAGGTTTTGAGAGTTATAAACGGTTTTAACATTTATCAGTTCCGGATTGATGAAAACCCTAAAAGCCGCATCTTTGAGCTCGATTTTACCTGAACTTTTGATGTTTTAAGCTTAGATACTCTGTACTTCTGAGTTCTAGATAAAGAGAGGATCGTTTTGACACTAATAACGTGGATTTTGGTTGAGTTTTGGTGAGGTAGAGTGTTTAAATCCTAGAGAGAGAAAGTAGAGACAGAGAACTTGTGATACCTCACACTTCAACACCTTCAGATTTATATCATAAGTACAAACATCTTATACAGTTGGTATTATTATAAACATTTGCGATGAACACAAACATTGTATATTGCAAAAACTTCCATTTTATGTGTTACATTTCATGTTAGTACAAACATGATTAGCTACAAACATTTTGCTATGTGTAAGGTTATATAGTATAGTATGATACATCATGAATATTTACATTTAGGTACACGGACTGTTGTGCATACAAACAATTGAATATAATGATCACACTTATATGTTATGTTACAAACATTGAACTCTTATGCACACTATTGAATAGAATGATTAATCATCGAACTTTTCAAAACACTCACACATACACTTCAAACTCACAAGCAGTATCCTAACCACTCCTAACATTTAACAATTTTCGGAGACAAGAATTCCTTCAACAAGGGGATGATGTGACATTTCGACATTTAGGCTTAACATTGTTAACCAAAAACTAACGGAATTACACGAAATCGCACAATGTCAAACTAGAGGGATTGAATTTGAACAAAATGAATTTATAAACACCCAAACCAAAAGAAATAAATTTGTAATTAGTTGAAATACACCATTTTGACTATTAGAGTCAAAATTCGAGTGAAACATCAAAAGCGAATTCGAATTTCACATCAATACACAATTATAAACCGAATTAAACACTCAAGAAGATCAAATTGATGATGACTAACAGTGATCATACGTTATTAAGCCATCAATCATCGAATTTAATCGAAAATGATCTCAAGAGTCGAAACCGAAGTTGTTCGAGATAGAACCTATATAATTCGATCGAAATTCATCAAATTGAAGCTCGCAAACCTCTAGTAGGCATCCAAGGAACCTTCTGCATACAACAATTCGAATCAAGAAGCTTTGGACATAAGATTGGACCCAATGACGACCGGAGATCAACCTTTTAGTCGAACTAACCCAATTTGACATCAATCGAGGTAATGATCGATTACTAGACACCCTTTATGACATGATTAAAGAAAGCCCAATGTTAATTTCAAGTTCTAATATCGAATTGCATGAATTCGAATGTTAAGGTTCTTTAGGTAAAATGATTTGGGGGTTTCAGTTCAATTGAGCTCTATAATCAAATCAAACCATACCCTCATCTTCATGATGTTCCATTGAACAAAAGCCCTATGTTAATTTCATATAACAACAACGAATTAGATGATTTTGGGTTCTAGGGTTCTTTGACATAAATGATTTGGGGTTTTTGATTCAAACGAGTTTAGTAATAAAATTAAACGATATCATCAGTTTCGTAATCTCTCATTTCATGAAAACTCTAGATTGAATGCGAACCAGTAAGGGGTTTGTAAAGTAAAAACGAATTGGGGTTTTTGATCCAAACGAAAACGAAATTCAAATTAAACAATACCGGTATGTTTGAAATTTCTTCTTTAGTGTAAACCCTGTCAATTTATGGACTTATATTAACGAATTTAACGCGATTTAATTGGAGGCTTTTGCAACTAGGGCTCGAATCCGGTTATGCTTACAAAACTGTATTATTTTAACAAAATAATATAATTAAACATACACTTGGACTTGCCTGGATCTATAGAACCATAGCCCTATGGTCACAGGTTCGATTGGGGATATCAAAGGGAAGCCGACTATTTAAGGGTTAAAACAATTAACATATGAGTTCTATTGCGATTCCCTAGCGGGCTAAGTTGGCAGAATGTGTGTGCGACAAGTGGGAGGTCGCGGGTTCGAATTCATGCCTCTGCCGATTTGAACAAAAAAAACAAATTTTTGATATTTTGTATAACTTTCTCATTTTAACTCTGATTTAATCCGTTCCAGTTTCGTTGGAACCGAAATGGAACACTGAACAAAATGGAAGCATTACATTTAATATTTTGACCAAAAAATGGATCGCGTATAAGTACATGTACTTAAATGTCATTATATATACGTATACGGTTTAAATAAACAAATTCAAAACTACACGTACCTTCGTATGTACGTTTTGAACAATCCAAATATACGTGGGTTGACACGTATGTAAACACAAACCTGATTTGACATTTCAAATAACATGACGTGATTGTAACAAGATAGATTTCTCCTAGACAGTTATATACGCGATTGTACGAACATTTGACTACTCAATTCATATCATAAGATGTGTACACGACCCCTTTTTTAATTTTGTTGTTTTGGGGGAGAAAACATGTGAAAACAAACGCTTTTAGATACACATCACTTGCATGAGTTAGCTATTTACTACAAGTGAGAACATAACACTATAACCGTGGTAGTTGAAGATAGATCTATTGGGTTTGACAAACCTCACTTGGTAGATGGTGGATCTACGCAAGTGTTTAACTAGCCAAATCAAACATTGCTATTGTTTGTGTTAGACAATAGTGGAAAGGCAATTAACAGTTAATAGTCAGCTTTGGTGTCGACCACTTGTAGAAATAGTACATATGACTAGCTATCATTAACAATGCAATTTGTGACTTATGTGATCTGCAACTTTATTTACAAACAGTTTGTGCAAACATTTATGATTATTTATACAAACCTGTGTATACACCAACCTTGTGTTGACTATACGCACATATTTTCTCAGGACGCTAAAACAAAATCACAAGCAAGCAAGCATGGACTAGGATGATTGATTAAACATTGTAATTTATGTTTTGCAACCGTTATGTTTCTTTCGTGGATTTTATAACGCTTCCGCAAACTCCACATTTTGATTATCAAATTTGTGACTGAATTATGTTTGAAAAGCATATAGAGGCATTCCGTTATATCTAATGACTAAGATCCTGGTTTGTCATTCCCTAAACGGTATGATTCCATCAGTGGGAAAATATGGGTGTGACAGATTGGTATAAGAGCCATTGGTTATAGCGAACTAGGTTTGCATTGGTAGACTTAGACTATAACTGTTGGACATTAGACACACTTGCTTACCCAATTCATTTTGCATAGCATTTACACATGGTATTATGTAACAGATATGGCATCACCATGCACACCTGCTTGTGACGAGGAACATCAAATTGTATAGAATCCAAGAAGAGACGAATTGAGCTAGTGGATGACACGATCCACTACGATGAGGAGATACACATACGACCAAGGGAGAACGGTCAGTACTGGCAGTGGTTCCCTTATCTCATCCGCAGCTGAGTGCGGGAGGAGTGAGTACCTCCGCCACCTCCTCCTGAAACTGATGTTAGTAGTTGGACATTACCTACTCTAGGATACCCATCAGAGCAAGCATTTGCAGCCTTTGTTGCACGTATGGATCAGGAAATTTGCAACATGCAAGAGGCAGCTGGTGAGATAACATGATTGCTAGAGGAGAACAATTGGTTGATAAAGAAGTAGAACAACCTTGCAAAGGACTTAGGACAGACTGACAAGGTGCACAATAAGTTACTCAATACTTTTGGGGAATTGCAAAAGACTTTGGCTGAACTCACTGCACGACTTGAGAGTACCGAGATATGGGCAGCTGCAGCTGAGGCAAGGGCCGAGGAGGCGGGCTGGATCGTGTGTCCCGTCGGGCGGAAGGTTCCCGGGGCACGGTATCGGAAGTGATAATAGTGATGATCAGATTGTTTACATTGCATCAATGTTGAGAATAACTTAAGCACAATGACATTAAACTAAAATTTATGAAGTTAAATTACAATTGTCAACGTTGATAATTTAACCAAGTAAATTTAACAATGAATCATAAGTTTACTATCTTGTAAACGTACAAGATATCAAAAGTGATTCACAGTAATCAGCAAAATATGTGCTTTCCAAGAACTACTAGGTCCTCTAACTGGCATCCTAGCATGCATTCCTGAAACCTTAGCTTAGTACTGTACATTACCTGAGAAATCATGAAAGAAAAAAAAGTCAACACAATGGTTGGTGAGTTCATATAGTTTAGTATTTGAAAAATAGATCTGCAAACCTTTTCGGTAACAACCTTAACCTCATTAACATCACCTGTAATATCCAGCTCGGTATGCTTATATATAGGGCATACGAAGGGGTCGAGCCTACAACCCGCCCAGAAGCCATCCCACCACATATTAAACCACATATGACATTGTTGTTAGTGATAATTAAGCATTTTACCTACCATCCAATTCCATTTCAAAAGAATAGCCTATTACAAATTCTTTAGGTAACAACCTTAACCTCATTAACATCACCTGTAATATCCAGCTCGGTATGCTTATATATAGGGCATACGAAAGGGTCGAGCCTACAACCCGCCCAGACGCCATCCCACCACATACTAAACCACATATGACATTGTTGTTAATGATAATTAAGCATCTTACTTAACTTCCAGTTTCATTTCCCTTCTAGTTTCAAGCATTATGTTTAGAAGTTTAAAAATACGCATACATTAGCATTTACCAATTTCTTCGGTAACAACCTTAACCTCATTAACATCACCTGTAATATCCAGCTCGGTATGCTTATATATAAGGCATACGAAAGGGTCGAGCCTACAACCCGCTCAGACGCCATCCCACCACATACTAAACCACATATGATATTGTTATTAATGATAATTAAGTGTCTTACATACCACCCACTTCCATTTTAGAATTTGATATCCACAATTAGAAATACCTCTGATTTCCTGAGTTCACCAAGCATACATGATTACCCAAAGCACTTGTAGAAATATAATATTAAATGCTTAACTAAATCAATAATTAATTATTTAATTACAACTAAGACATGATGATTGGGCCTTGTTTGACTCAATAAATTAGACTTAGTTGTTGGTGGTGTCCAAGTTGTACCGTCTCACACGTGGCCCATATCAGGCATGACCCAAAATGAATCTACCTGTATGCGTCAGGACTTTCATGTTTTGCCCATATCAGCTTGACCCTCAGGCCTACTGTATATGTCAGGACTTTAGGATATCCTTTGATTCTTGACCGTCTTTGTTCTCTTGATTTCGTTTGATAGTTTTAGTTATGCCCTTATAGCTTGACTACAAGAGTCTACTATTTATGACGGGACTTTCCGTGTGTTACACATGGTCTTGATTTACATATAACTGACATCCACCTTAGCTTAAACATTAATGATTTCATTAGATATTAATGATTTCATTATTTCATTGATACACACACGGTTTTGATTCCCTTGAGTCTTTTGATTCTGATCTTTAGAATTCCATGATTTCCACAATGATTTTAGATTCTCGAATAGGATCCTTAGTTTTATTGAACACACACTGAATTAGATTTCCTTGAATTTGGTCTTTAGCTTTAGTTCTCTTGGTTACACTTTGATTTTAGATTCTATGAATTCAAACTTGATGGACTAAGTGTTTGTTTTAGAGTTTAGGTATTACTCATAAGAGTAATTAATTAATTCGTTAGTTAATCCTGCATAACACATGCCTAGACAGGAGTCTAGGAGTATAAACGTGTATATATAAAACATACAATAATTAAAAGCATTTACGTAAAACATATTTAAAGAAAAAGGTTTATTGTAACACCCAAACTTTCCACACGATTACACGTGTCCCATTTTAGGTCCCAGATTAAACTTTCTCAAAAATTATGTTCGGAAGCGTACAAATAACATTTCATAAGTTGAACACACTTAATTTCAAATCATTTACATTTATGGTTAATAAAACTAGTGTGTTTAAGTTTAATACCATCAGAGAATTTTTACATAACGTTTGGTTCTGCTTCATAACATGCCCGATCAGATCGCCCGATGCATATCTATCTTTGACCTGTAACATCACATATAAGTCACCATTAGTTCATACGAACTAAGTAAGTAACCCCTCCCCGAGTTCCCACAACTCATTTAACACATCCACATACATATCATATGGATGTTTATCATATCTAGATAATAATATATTATCCAATACAACTTTATCACTAGCACCTCTGGCTAATTTAAAACACAATAATCACCACATATATATATACATATATATATATATATATCATTGGCTCAACCAATTTCCCACACCTGTGGTTTCAACAATTCAATTTCCGGTGTAACCGGTTATCCACACATTGGTGGTATCATACACATATTAAGTCTTAAGATGTTCACCCACCGGTCCTTCCATCTAAGACAACTCCTAGCACCTCTAGCTAGTGTATCCCGTAACACATTACAGATACACTATCGATGTCCCAATTATAATTTGGTAACAATATTCAATCACCTACAAAACGATCCACTAGTGGGTCGTTTCCACCCAAAACCCCATGAATCACCCATTCATGTACAATTATTACAATTTAACACCACACATACATGTGCATATTTCCAATTTACCATTTGTTCACACGCCTTGTGAATCAATTACATGGGAATTGCAGGTTTTATGTTCACACACCTTGTGAATCCAAAACATGCGCTTTACCAATCCAACATCTACACATTCGTAGATCACCACACGTTCACACACCGTGTGACTCATGCAGCCATAATAACCACCATCATGATCACGGCATGTTCACACACATTGTGAATCATGCAGCAACCATAACTACAATCACGACCACGGCATGTTCACACACCTTGTGAATCATGCAGCAACGATAACCACAATCATAATCACGGCATGTTCACACACACGTGAACCATGCAGCAACAATAACCACAATCACGATAACGGCATGTTCACACGCCTTGTGAATCATGCAGCAACAATAACCACAATCACGATAACGGCATGTTTACACGCCTTGTGAATCATGCAGCAACAATAACCACAATCACGATAACGGCATGTTTACACGCCTTGTGAATCATGCAGCAACAATAACCACAATCACGATAACGGCATGTTCACACGCCTTGTGAATCATGCAGCAACAATAACCACAATCACGATAACGGCATGTTCACACGCCTTGTGAACCATGCAGCAACAATAACCACAATCACGATAACGGCATGTTCACACACCTTGTGAATCATGCAGCAACAATAACCACAATCACGATAACGGCATGTTCACACGCCTTGTGAATCATGCAGCAACAATAACCACAATCACGATAACGGCATGTTCACACGCCTTGTGAATCATGCAGCAACAATAACCACAATCACGATAACGGCATGTTCACACACCTTGTGAATCATGCAGCAACAATAACCACAATCACGATAACGGCATGTTCACACACCTTGTGAATCATGCAGCAACAATAACCACAATCACGATAACGGCATGTTCACACGCCTTGTGAATCATGCAGCAACAATAACCACAATCACGATAACGGCATGTTCACACGCCTTGTGAATCATGCAGCAACGATAACCACAATCATGATCACGGCATGTTCACACACACCGTGAACCATGCAGCAACAATAACCACAATCATTTATATTAACACCAAAATCATATTGATTAATCACCGGTTCATCCGGTTATTCCAATGCAAATATATTGCATACACGTTTCTCATAGAAACACCACAACACAAACTAAAGGATTTCTCATCCATTAGTTTCAATCACATATCAGGCACACAAGTAGACTCATTCTACTTCTTATATGTAATGTTACAGTAAGTTGGGTAACTTACCTGGTTCAAACGGTTGTTCACTTGCTACAACCTCTTTTCCACCTCTGTGAATTGTCACTTGACGTTCACCACCAACACCTAGTTGCATATTCACACATATACAACTATATTCAATACATATAACACATACAATCAAGTTCAACTCACTTGACTGGTTTGACTTTCTCAAGGTCAACTTATCACATAATTGACTCTGTCTTACTATTTTAAGTAAGTTTTAGTCAATTATTATAATTAATCATATCTATGCCTCTCTTAGGCATTTTATCGAATAATTGATGTTCATTATTTTAGTTATGATCCCAATCACTTCTCTTAATCAAAATTCATTTATAATCATAACTGTAAATAATTTTTAACATCAATTCATCATAATCATCATTTAACAATGGATCATAATCCATATTTATTTCAAAATCACCATTTACTCATCCTACTAGTTATCACACCATGATATGGGTTTCATAACAACCGGACATTATCCCGGCTTCAACACGGATATTTCACCATCAAAATCTCAAGTTCTTCGCTTCTAGCAATCCCTAGTCATCAACTAGGCAATAATCAATACCCATAATCATAGTATTACATTCAAAACTAAATTTAATCCACAAAATATCAAACTAGTAGAAGAGATCGAATCGTTACCCTTTTGAACGAAGTTCTCGGATGAAAACGACGATCAGGAGTTGTAGAATCGATCCTTGGCACGATCCAGATGTTTAGATGGCTTCAAAACTGAAGTTTGTAGCTCAAAATTTCGTCTGGTATGCTTCTGGGACGTCTGAGTTCGAAGAAAGTAAAAATAAATAATTTCTTCATTGAATTGTGATAAGATCAACAATTTATCCAGCCGCCCCATCCGTCGCGTACCGCGAAGAGGGAAAAAGGAGCCTTCGCGTACCGCGAAGAATTTCGGGATTCTCAGATATTTTGGGTGCTTCGCGTACCGTGAAGAAGCCTCAGAACCATCTTCGCGTACCGCGAAGAATCCCGAAACATACTATCTTTGTAATTCTCTTCGTTTCGCGATTCCGAACAATCCGTAACTCCGTTTCACGCACTGTTTTCTCCCACATTCATGATTTCCCACATACTATCAACCTATCATAATTATCATCATCAAATCGACATGGATTTCTAGAACGATCACATGTGCTCTTGCCATTGATGACGTAATTCTCACGTCTTTTCAATTTCAACAATCACAATCGTTAAATTAACGATTATTTCCAATACATTTACTTATTAAAAAAACGGGTCGTTACATTTATGCATACTTCTCAGCCCCGCGTTTGAAACAAAATGTTTAGAAAAGGGGCAATGAACTCACCTGTTGCTAGGAATGAAACCACAACAGATAATGTGCTCTCGTTGCTTGCAGACTATGTTTTTTCAGTCCCTGATTTGTTTTAAAAAGACTCGTATACGATAAGTATTTATAATAGACGCAACTAGGGTTTTGGTCTCGGTGTGCACTAAATGTCCTATGTTGCTAATGTGTTTCTAGAATTTCTTCTAACTAGTCTAAACATATTACCCATAAATAACCCATGTCCCAATATTATTCATTACTAAACCCTAGATGTGTAGGGTTTATTTTAATTACATCACGAGTCTTCAATTAACACATTTTTCAGATAATTCATTTTAAGTTAAACTTAGGTTAGAAATCATTTATTTTAATTTAATAAAGTTTACAATTAAATTTATTTATTTATTTAAGAGAAAAGTATAATTAACATGATGGGTTTAGGTTAATCTCACTTGATTAATCTTGGCCCATATAAAATCCTTGGTTGTTCCATGATTTCTTGATATTTTCCTTGAATAGTCCATTCTAGGTAGTTTGTATGAAACACTTAATGTGGTTATGTATTCCCATGAATTGGCTAAGTGTTAGATTTTAATGATTGAATCAACACCCATAACTCTAGGCCATTGTTTTGCTCCTCAATGAATTCTCATGTTTTATGAACTTAAGAATATTAAAACCCATGTTTAGTTTATAATGTAGTTTATGAAAACCCATGTTGTTGGAAACCCTAATCCATGGTTTCCTTAATAAATCTTAAACCATATCCAATCCAAGATTAAATTCTATTATCTTTTGAGGAACCCTTAGTTTATTGCATCATAATGAAACCATAGTAGCTTATACATTGTTAAACCCTATGTTTGACCCTTAGATAACACCAAGTTGGTTGCATGTGATGAAATCTTAATAGTTCTTCCCATGCACACACACACACAATCACCCCATGCATACCACGTACTCCCCTCCCCTATTCGCGATCACCTAGCCATACCCCAAACATTTGGCCGACTGGATCTGTCTTGGCAGAATGGAGGCTACCGACTGAAGACCGGCCGAATAGGTGACAGCCAAGCGATTGAGCAAATTGGCCGAAGAAGCTTAACTGTAGGACCAACTAGGAGCTCGAAAACAATCCGATTCCAAGAGAAATCTGCTTGACAGCCTCTGGAATAGTGCGGAATCCTATTCCAGGGTTTTCCAATCGAAATCAACAGCAACCGTGGTGAATCGAGTGAGTAGAATCAACCTGCGAATAAGAATCGAGCACCACGGGTTGAGAATCGAAGTTGGACGTGAAGAATAGCTCAAAACTTCAAGGGTTTGACATTAGAGTGCACTGGGAAGAATGAGGACTCGGCAAAGTTAGGTTTGAAATGATTTGAACATGTATTTATAGACTGTAGTCATTCGGCCGAATGAGTGGCCGAAGCAACTCATTCGGCGAATGACTCTGTCGAATAGACAAGTCAGTCGAATGAGTCATTCGGCGAATGGCTCATTCGCTGAGTATAGTCATTCGCTATTCTCATTCGGCGAATGACTTCATTCGTTAGAGTCATTCGCCCGAATGAGTCATACTCATACTCAAATATTAATTAATCAATTCAAACAATCATATAATCAATATTAAACATTAAGAACAATGTATAAAGACAACCTCCATTAATATAACTTTAATCTTTACATGATGATTAGTACAAAATTGAACTAGGGACACTAAGTGCATCAACAAACTCCCCCTTGGACCTAGTTCAGCTCTTGGAAGTGTCTTTCTTGAAGTATTTCTCAGTAATAGCTTTCCAGTCAGCTCCAGCATGAACCTTTAAGCATATGCAGATTCGGATCACTCTCATGAACTGAAGTGCCTGTTCCATGTCATGTACATCGAAGAAAATCTGATGACGATACAGTGCTATAACATCTTTATGGGACAGGTTAGTCAACCACATTGGCTCAAAAATACGAACAGTATCCCACTTCTTATCTTTGCAAAGCACAATCACAGCTTCTCCAGTGCGCCCGTCATAATACCACCATCGGAAGCCCTTCATAAAATCTTGACGCATCTTCCTCAAAGGAATCTTTTTCAAGACTTTAGGAGGAAGCCACTTCAGGATAACTTTATGCTTCTGGGTGTCTCCATCAATCTCTGGCAGATAATAACGTTCAGGCTGTTGAGGCTGGAAGTTTACCCATTTCTTTCTATACTCATACTGAATTTGCCGAGAGAACCAGGCAGACATCCCTGAATCTTCACTGTACAACATCTTTAGACGAGCTAATTGATTGACTTCAAAGCCTGGCAACGTCTTAAAGTCATGGGGATGCTTGAAATAATCAATTCCTTTCTCTCTCTTCACCGCAAAGCACCCTAGATCATGAAAGTATGCCCAGCTCAGAATTTGACCTCTAGCCTTGTAGCCTTTGGTTCTATACACTTTCTTGTGTGTAGCTGGCAACTTCATGGTGCTTTCTTTCTTGAGAACCTCCCTATAGGCTTCCCATTCCTCTTTTAACTTCTTTTGATCATCAGCTTCGGCTTTGCTAACCTCAGCTTGTTCTTCTAAGTATCAGATCAGTAGATCTTCAGTAGCTGGATCAAACTGATCAATAAATGTGGGAAGCTCTTCCTCAGCTGATGTATACTTTGGATACTCCTCCTCGGTTATGTCCTCCAGAATGACCTCATCAATATCATCAAAAGGTTCTAGAGTTGGTTCATCAAACACTGGTACAGAGGAATCATCAGCAACAACCTCATCTGGATTGAGCCTGAACAATTCTGCAATTTGCTCCTTAGACAGGCAATGAATGATTTCTCCCTCCTCCTTGTCATAGCTAACTGAGTGCTGTATGATGCCTTGAGCGTCAAGAATCATAGTGAGCATCTCGTCCAATTGACGTCTCACAGGCACAGCTTCTACTTCCTCAGTAGCATCAGGTTCAGCAGTCTTTGTGGGAGAAGATGGAGGATGAGCCTGTTTCTTCTTGTCGTTGGCACTCTTGGACCGAATCTCCGATGTAGAAGGGGCTTGATCATCATCGTCATCATCATCATCAGTACTTGATGAACCAGAACACCCACTTCCCGATCTGTCCTTATCATCATCACCTGATTCATCATCATTCTCTGAATCCTCATAATCGACCTTTTCCTCCTCAGACTCTTCTTCTTCTTCATCATCTTCTTCTTTGTCTGATTCATCGGAATGAGCAACAGTGCCTTCAATCCTGGGAGTGTTGTCCTTGAGACTGTCAAGCTCATCAGCTAGTCTAGCATTCGCAGTCTCTAAGGAAAGGATCCGGTCACTGAAATCAGTGACAGTCAATGCCAACTGATGATGCTCATCAATGTATTTCAGCAACTGTTCCTCTTGCTGAGCAGAACGAGCTCTGAGATCTGCTCTTTGATCTGCGGCTTGAAGCAATAGTGCATCCTGATCTGTTATCCTCTGTGTAAGTTGAGCGATAACCAGATCCTGTTCTCTGCTCTTCCTTTCCATTTCCATATTCCTCTCCATCAATCTGAGTACCATACTGTTCAGTGTGCTCAGCTGATCAACAACTGAAACAGTAGGTATGAACGTGTCAGCTCATGAGATGGAGGGACCAGCAGAAGCAGAGGTGAAAATAGGAGCCTGAGTCATAGAGGTGGTCAGAGGGGCAGTAGTAGCACGAACATGAGTAGCCCTTGACATTGTCAGTGAAGAAACTGAGACAGCTGCTACTGATGTGACAGTAGTTGTAGCAGCTGTTGTCAATTCTGACCTCCTCTGGAAAGAAAATCTGGATCTCTTTCTTCTCATAGCTGTAGATGATGTAGACTGAACAGCCGCAACAGATACGGCTGCAGTGATAGGAGCAGAGGAATGAGGAGGTGAGGAAATATCAAACTCAGGAATAAATAAAGGATCAGTGATCTCCTCCATTTCAGCTTCAGTTCTCTTCCTCTTCCTCTTTGTTAACCTCCCACCAAGCCAAACACTCTCATATTCCTCATCAGGTGTATCCTCTGAATCAGAACCACCAGCCTCATCAGCACCAGCTTCACCTTCATCCTCACTTGAGTCTTCTGACTCATCTTTATCAGTAGCAGGTGTGGTGACTGAAGTATCGAGAGGAATAGACACTGTGGAGGTTGTAGTCATCAAGAAATCCAACTCCATCAATGAATCAATGTCAACCTCCTCATCTGCAGCTATAGAGGTGCTGACTGCAGCACCAGCAGTCACATCACCAGCCTCAACCAGGCTAACTTGAGCAGCAGTAGTCATCTCACTAACAATGGTACTCACATCAACAGTGCTCACAAATACAGTGCTCACACCCACTGAGCTCTCACCACCACCACCACCTTCCACCAGCATCACTAACACCTGCATCAGTATCATCATCATCCTCATCACCACTAGGCACAACTATGTCCTCCACCTCAGAATCAGAGTCATCATGCCTCCATCTCCTACCAGTGGAGTAATATAATCTGGCCTCGAAAGATGACCAAACAATGATCGTAGAGTGGGCTTCCTGTCTTTCCCTCTGTATGACATTACTCTGTTGAGAGTAGTGTCATTCATGTGTTCCAGTCTAATGATATCAGCATTGATTTTCGGTAAATCGGGCAACTGAGCATCAATCAACTGCTGTAAAAACCTGGGATACATCAAAAACTTCTTGTCTCCCTTCAGTGCCACATTCTCCTTCATGTGAGTGAAAATCATCTCAGAGAAGTTGAATGGCCTGTTAAGCACCAATGCAACAAAAGCACATTGTATAGTTTCCCGCATGTCGTCGAATCCACCTCTCCTCGACCCAAGACAATGAATCAGAACATGAGCGAGATACTTGAACTGCGGACACATGTATGCCTTGTTGAGAATCCCTGCTCCTAAATCTCCTTCATACTTGCACCTCATAAAGCAGCCGCGAACTAAGTAGCGATCTAACAAATAAGGCTGATCAGGAGAATCCTGAAAACCACAAACTCTCCTGATGTGCTCAGCTGAAATAACCACATCATGCCCAAGAACCTTCCCTCTGATCACTGGAGGTTCAGCCTCACAATCGATATCAGCCGAAGCCCAGAAATCCTGTTGATGCGACTGATATGGCACATGTATAGTGGAGATGGCTGTAAAGATCCTCGAATGCCTGAGAAAGGTAATAATCTCAGAGTAGTGCTTGGCATTCGGAGTGGTAAGATCCGAATGTGCGCAGATGTTGTTCTTCGTCACTGATTTGTATCCAACCATACTGAAAATCAAATAAAGACATGTTAGAACATTTCAAATAGCTTAAAATACTGAAAGCAGATTAAGAACAGAAAACAAAATTAGTTTAAACTGATATGCCGAATGAAGTGAATTTGGCGAATGAACACTTAGGTCGAATGAGTCATTCGCCGAATGAGCTTCATTCGCCGAATGAGCTTCATTCTCTGAATGAGCTATGCTTTGAATGAAGTCATTCGCCGAATGAGCTTCATTCGTCGAATGGCGTCATTCAGCTGTCTTTTGAAATTCAAACCCCTCTTTTCAAAAACTTCAAATCTGTTCATAAAAATCACACATTCATAATCAGAAATGACCGATTAACACATTTAAAAATGTCGAATGAGGTTTTAAGTGCATTTCGATCATTTATTGCAAGTGTGAAATGAAGAACCCTAAAACCCTAAAATTTGTTCGGTTTTTGATGATTTCACGGTCAGAATTCTACGATATTCGATCCCAATGTACCTGAGATAACAATAAACAAGATTATCAGTGGCTGGGTGAGTAGAAATCACAAGAAGAAGATCGACCGAAGAAAGAAGGTTTTTCGGGCGAATGTCGCACACACAGTGTCGGCGAAAGTGAATTTTGGTGAATGAGGTAGTTCGTCCAAATTACTGTTTATATAGGGTCCCACATTCGTCGAATGTGAATGCCGAATGAGTCATTCGACATTTTTTCATTCGCCGAATGTAACTGACGAATGGGTCATACGACTTGAGTCATTCGCCGAATGAATATGACGAATGGGTCATTCGTCACAAGTCATTCGCCGAATGAGACTGATTATGTCATGAGTGTTTTGGTCAAATGACTCATTCGTCGAATGGAGTCATTCGGCCGAATAAGTGAATCTCACACTTCATTCGGACGAATGAAAATTTTCACTCTCAAAACACAAGATAATTAAAAATTTAACATTTTAATCAGTAAAATAGATTCCATTTATGAAGATATGTCTGGTTGGTTCAGGATTCAGATAGGACAGACATCTGAACCTACAAATGATCATCTAAACTAAAATTGAAAATAGAAAATCTTTTTGTACTTTTCTGAAACAAAATACGACTGTACAACTAGCAACTAAATACAAAGAAACACACGTTTTTGTGAGAAGTCTATTGAGAAAGTAACACATACACCTAACTACATCAAATCAGCTTCACTGAATGTTTCACTTCAAACACACTTGTCCTATAATCATGATTATTGATATATTTGTCCAATTTTAAACCTGATTTTACATAACTTCTAAACAAGATTTATGATCACTTATGTTTTCTGATTGCGTTACCCATTTCATTTTACCATTTAAAGATCAAAATCAGTTTATAACTCATTTTAGCATATCTTAATACCAGTCATCATAAATTCTATAAAGTTCCAATTTTATTATCTTTTTGTATTTTTCTTGTTCTATCCAAATGGACGGCTTCAGCTAGGTTCGTCCCAGCAATATGGCACGTGTATGGAATCGAACTTATTTTGTTTAAGTTTTTCTCAAGCTTAATACCAGCTTGCTTTAATTTTTCTTCAAGCTTAATACCAGCTTGTTTTTGTTTTTCTTCAAGCTTAATACCAGCTTGTTCTTTTTTTTTGTTCAAGCTTAATACCAGCTTGTTTATATTTGAAACCTCATTTGATTCTATAATGACCGGTGTATGCTTGATTTGAGTCAAAAACTTTTTCTCACTCAACTGGTTCTCTGAAACAGATCCCACCAATCAAACTTTCAAAATCATCACAAATTG
Organism: Mikania micrantha; assembly: GCA_009363875.1. NCBI lineage: Eukaryota > Viridiplantae > Streptophyta > Magnoliopsida > Asterales > Asteraceae > Mikania > Mikania micrantha. The sequence continues at coordinate 20,143 of SZYD01002418.1, read as the reverse complement.
TCTATCCATTTTGTAACATCTGCCTATCAGTACATCACATTATAATTCTCATGTGTTTTCAGCTTTCACATTCACTTTAGCTTCTATGACATGATAGATTGATGTATTACTTTCTTAAAGAAGACTTTCTCATTTTTCATAATTTTTTTAATGTTTTTGGTTTTTCAAATTTTTAATGTTTTTGGTTTTTCAAATTGCATTCTTTTTCTCCCCCTAAAAACCTAAAACAGAAAATCTTTTTGTATTTTTGTTTAGAATAATGAAATAATAGGAATACTGAATTAAAAGAAATAACAGAAATAACTAAGAAAAACGATGATCATTTGTTAGATTCAGATGAAGGTAGGACTTCATCCTTTTGGAAAACACCATTAGCCGATAACAGATATAAAAATCTGGGTTTATCAAAAGCTTTTGTGAAAAGATCGGCTTTCTGGTGATGAGTGTGAATTTTAACAACATCGATTAATTTCTTTTCAAAGCAATGACGTATGAAGTGATATTTAATGTCGATGTGTTTTGTTTTCGAGTGCTGAACAGGATTTTTAGTGACAACTATGGCAGCAGTGTTATCAACATTTATAGGAGTGTTAGAAAGTGTAACCCATAGTCCCTTAGTTGCTGTTGGATCCAGATGATCTGAGAACAACAACTAGCAGCAGCAATGTATTCAGCTTCACAGGTTGAAGTAGACACCGACGTCTGCTTCTTGCACTGCCAGGTAACTAATCGGGTTCCACAGAACTGACATCCCGCAGATGTTGATTTGAAATCTCTCTTGCAACCACCATAATCCGAGTCACTGTATGCAGTAAGTTCAAAATTATCATCATTAGGGTACCATAAACCAAGATCCGGTGTACCCTTCAGATGACGCATAATCCTCTTGACAGCAATAAGATGGGAGACTCTTGGTTTAGACTGATAACATGCACACAAGCATGTGGCAAACATGATGTCTGGCCGAGAAGCAGTAAGATACATAAGAGATCCAATCATTCCTCGGTACAGAGTGGCATCAATTAACTCCCCCTTTTCATCTTGTGTAATCCCGTGATTGACAGCCAGTGGGGTACCAGCAGGCTTTGCATCAGACATACTGAACCGGCTCAGAATGTCACCAACGTATTTGGTTTGATGAATGAAAATCCCTGCCTCAGACTGATCCACCTGTAGTCCTAAGAAAAATTTCATTCCTCCCATGGAGCTCATCTCAAACTTCTCTTTCATAACCTTCGCAAAATCTTTGCACAGACTATCATTTGTAGAACCGAATATAATGTCATCCACATAAACTTGAACTAAGAGTAAATCACCATCTTTTTCTCGAATGAACAATGTACAGTCAATGACACCTCTTCTGAACCCGTTGTTCAGAAGGTGGGTAGATAGTGTCTCATACCATGCTCGTGGAGCTTGATGCAATCCATATAAGGCCTTGTCTAGCTTGTAGACTTGGTCTCGATGCAATGGATCCTCAAACCCGGGAGGTTGACTGACATAGACCGTCTCACTAATCACACCGTGAAGGAATGCACTCTTGACATCCATTTGATAAACTTTAAACTTCTTAAAGGATGCATATGCCAAGAAGATACGAATTGCTTCAAGTAGAGCGACCGGTGCAAACACTTCATTGTAGTCCAAGCCTTCTATCTGTCTAAATCCCTGAACAACCAGACGTGCCTTGTTTCGAACAATGATGCCATGATCATCTTTCTTGCAACGAGGAACCCACCTAGTGCCAATGACTTTTGCACCTTTTGGTCTGTCAACAAGTTGCCAAACACCTAACTTTTTAAATTACAGCAGTTCTTCTTGGATGGCATCTACCCATGATTCTTCCTTTAAAGCCTCAGTGACAGTTCGGGGTTCCACCTGAGAGATAAAACAGATATGAGCACAAAAGCTTACATCTGCAAAATCAAGAATGTCAGCAAGTCCCCCTGAAGAAAGCTGATTTCTGGTTTTTACTCCATCTAATGGACTCCCAATTATGTTTTCTTGAGGATGAATACGATTGATTCTTCCAACTGGATGGGGAGGAACCTCAACCTGTGGATCTAGATTGTTCAAATTCAAATCCTCAAGATCTGGTACAAGATCATCAACATTTTGTCCTGGGGCAACTGGTGGAGCAGAATTATCATCAGTGTCTGAGCTGTCATCATTTGCCTGTACAATGGGAACTGAAGTGGATGAAGGTGGTACGGGTTCATTAGGTGCATTTTGTACATCATATAACATTTGAACCGCAACATCTTCATCTGAATACATGGGAGGCATATTGAATGAATCAAAAAGATCTGAATAATCAAACATCCAGTCTGGCCCTTTTCCTGGTGGAGGCATAGAATATTTCTGCACATCAACATGGTACCACTCCTCAACATTCTGTGTTGATCTATTATATACCCTTTTATTTGGAGTGCTATACCCAAGAAAATACCCTTCTTCCACCTTTTCATTGAACTTGCCCTGCTCATGTTTCTTAAGCATAGTGCATGGTGCACCAAAAGGTTCAAGATACTTAAGATTAGGCTTTCTGTTATGAAGCAGTTTAAAGCAAGTTTTCCCATGTCTCTTCACTATCAAAACCCGATTCAAAGTGTAACAAGCATTTGCTACAGCCTCATTCCAGGATTGAACTGGAAGAGAAGAGTCAGCAAGCATCATCCTAGCAGCCTCAAGCTCAGCAACTCCATTCATTTGCGGAACATAAGGGGCACTAAATTGTTGAACAATTCCCTTTGAATTGCAGAAATTTTCTATGTTATGGTTCTTGAATTCTATTCTGTTGTCTGTTCTGAGTATTCGAACCTTGAGCTTATAAAGAGATTCAAGTTTGGTAACCAATACTTGAATACAATCAAAAGTTTCAGATTTCTCCTTCAGAAAGAACACCCAAGAGTATCTGGAAAATTCATTAGTAATGACAAGACAGTATTGATCTCTAGCTATACTCTTACGACTAACAGGACCAAAAAGATCCATATGGAGAAGCTCAAGTGGAATAGTGATTGAGTGATACTTCTTTGGTTTGTGAGACTGCTTGACTTGCTTGCCCTTTTTGTAGGATACACAGACATCAGACAGCTTGAAATTCTTCAGACTAACCCCTTCAACCAGATTGTTGTGTACGAGGTGATTCATCTTGCGTAGACTCAAATGACCCATCCTCTTATAACAAAGTATTGAATCTTTCTCAGTTGCCTTTGTCATAAAACATGAAGCTGTGGCCATGTTGAGTACATACAAGTCTTGCTTTCTGGGAGCTGACAATAAGATCCAATCTTCAGGGATAACCACACCTTCTTTAAGAATGTAGCATTTGGAGTCATCAAAGAGAACCTTGTACTGTTTATCACAAATCTGTGATACAGAAAGAAGATTATTCTCCAATTGCTTGACATATCTGACTTTGTCAAATGTAATTTGCCCATTTGATAACATTCCCTCTCCCGTGATAAAACCACCTTTGTCACCCGCAAAAGCTACATGTCCACCATGAACAGATTGAACATTTGAGAGTAGAGAGATATTTCCAGTCATATGCCTTGAAGCCCCACTATCGACAATCCAAGAGCTGTTTAGAGCAGCTGTTGGGGCATTCTGCACAAAAATAAGACAATTAGTTTAATTTGGGACCCCAAGCCTTTACAGTCTTGGGTTGACCCAATGAGTCTCGGATCATAACATCGATCTATTTACCATCTGAAACAGCCTTGTCTGAAGTGGGTGAAACTGAAGTCTCAGACTTTACTTTCCAGACAACATTTTTACTGAAAGAATTTTTCAGATAAATGGATGATGATTTAACTTGATACACATTTACCATCTTGGGAACATTCAAGTTCACCAGTTTCCCTTTACCCTTATCCAAATATTTAACCTGGTTTGGTTGTTTGGGTTTTGTCTGAATTGACTTGGATTCAGATTTGACAGGTTTAACAAAAATCTGATTTTGTTTTCTGGGTGGTGCAACCTTTGGTCTGATCAACTGTGGGCAAGATCTAACAAAGTGCCCAGGTGCACCACACTTAAAGCAAACCGGTTCTCCCTTTTTATGAAAATGTTTTAATTCAGAAAAAGATTGCCTTTTTGGTTTGAAAACATTTGTTTTAGGCATGTTCTGATTAAAACCCAAACCCTTTTTCCCATTTGGAACAAGATTGTCAAACTTGTTCAACACACAAGCTTCATTTTCTTTTGAAGCTTTCAAAAACCTAAGGCTTGATATATTTTTGAAGATGAGATTGGGTCACCCTTTTTGATAACAGGGAGTGGATTCTGAGCAGTAACACAATCAGATGAATCATCATATTCATCCTCAGAATCCGAAACCCAATCCTCTACAAGTCCATCCACCGAAGATTCCTTTGACAAAGAGGAACCTTCATCAGTAATCATCCCAATCGGATCAATTACTAATGGAGTTATAACTTGAAAATCTTTAACATCTTTGTCATTTGGTGAATTGACAAAGCTGTTTAAGATTGGTGGAGGACATCTTTGATAACTCATAGTTCCCTTACCCTTATGATCAGCTTCTTTGTTGATCATGTGCTCAATGATATAAGATGCACTCTCATAGCTCTTGAGCTTTTGTCCTAGGGTCTCATAATCACACTCAACCATTGCTAACTTCTTCTTTACCTCATTAATGGTATTGAGATAAGAAGTTATAGCATCTTGCTTGTTAAGAACAGCAATCTCAGCCTCCTGAAGTTGTCTATTTAAAAGTTCAATTTTAGCTTGAAAATCTTTTTCATTAGCTTTTAAAACTTTGTTAGCATCAATACACTGGTTGAGATCACTGATCAAAGCAGCATTGTGATTTTGATAGGAAAGGACCTTGCTTTTAAGGTCAACACAATTAAAACAGATAGAACAAGAAGATGAACAATCATCAGATACCTGATCAGACTGAGAAGTTGCAGTAGGAGTAGCAGATGAGTTTACCATCAAGGCAAACTGAGTAGGAGATTCTTCAACATCAGCATCAGACTCAGATTGAGTGTCAGAATCAGTCAAGCTTTCAGACTCTGATCCAGATGTTTCTTCTGTCTTGAGCTGTGCTCCTTCAGCAGTACTCTCTTCATGTAGATCATCTGTCTTCTGGGTCTCAGCAACACATGCTTTATCTTGTCCCCTTGTTCAGAATTGAATATGAAATCCCAATTTTCACCTTCATCCTGCTGTACCATCAAAGCTTTGCCTGCATTTGAAGAACTAGTCTGAGCAGGAGAATCAATAGGGACAAGTCTTCTTTCTGTACATGCTGCAGAAGATTTCTCATGATGAAAAGGATTCTTGTTTCCTGCTTTCTTTGGATGTTTGCATTGCCTAGCAAAGTGACCTTTTTCTCCACACTTGTAACATGTGACTGATGCCATGTCAAAACCAAACTTAGACTCCTTGTTTAAGTTGATGTCTTTACCAGTTCTTTTGACAAACTCCTTAGCTCTCCTCACAGCACTTGCCAAAGCCCACATAATATCAATCCTTTCCATATCATCTGGATCTATCTGAGAATAGTCATCATTTGTCAGATAAGGATTGCCAATCTGTCCTGCTTCCAGTCCATCATAAGAACTAACCAAAGTAGACAAAAGACCCATATGCTCTTTAGCAATCTCAACTGTAACTTTATCAAAATTCTCTGTCTTTAGACTTGTGACTGGTTGATGATGTTCTTTCTGAGAACTTGAAGAGGATGATGACTGACTGAAAAGAATTTGATTGGAAGATGGAGCTTCAGTGGTCAGAGAAACAAATGCAGTCTTCAGTGGAGCATGAGAAGAGGCTTTCTCTACAGTAGGTGTAGAGTAGTACAATGAAGGATCCTGAACTTGAGCAACCCTTTTAGCTTTCCACTTGTTTTCAATTTCTTGCTCCTTCAATTTCTGAATAAAATCATTGATATCCATATATGACATCATCTCATTCTGTTTAAGTACCATCAAAAATGATTCCCATTTTGGAGGAAGAGCATCTGCCAAACACTGAATCTTCTCCTGAGTAGTAGTCTTGACTTCATGATTAAACAACTCACTCAAGAGATGGTAAAATCTAGCAATCAAATCATCCAATGATTCATTCCCCACATACATAAAGCTGTTGAATTCCTTCCTCAATGCTTTTGACTTGATGTTCTTCAAAGCATCATTTCCCTCGTATCGCTGTTGTAAAGCATCCCACAGATATTTAGACGATGTAAACTGTCTGAACTGATGGAAGATATCAGTAGCAATGGATTGAGATATAATGGCATAAGCTTTCTTCTCATAATTATAAAGCTTCCTTTGAGGCTCAGTCATCCGTGTGACTAGCATAGGAGTTCCATCTTCATTAAGAGGCCTCAGATATCCTCCTTCGATCATCATCCTAAATTGGTATCCACTCCATTGATGTGAATCTCAAACCGATACTTCCAGTGTGGATAATCGTCTAAAGATAGCAACTTGGGAGCCTTGTTAGAGTTTCTTGTCTCAGTCTCAGTCAACAATAATGTCTGAATACGGTGGTTCTGGTTCGCCATCAATGCTAAGTCTTCCATTTAATCAAAAACAACAATATTTAACACTTAGAAGGCTAAATGTTACTGTTCAAAAAAAAAAATTTAACACTTAGAAAAATTTTCTAACTGACTGCCTAATGAAAATCCTAGGGGCGAATGTCGGGGCCCGAATGAGTTAATTGTGGCGAATGAAAGATTGAGTATGACTGTTAGGGCGAAAGAACCTATTCGGCGAATGAAGTGTCGAATGAAGCTATTCGCCGAATGAGAACTGAGAATAAGGCTATTCGCCGAATGAGTAACACGAATGGAGCTATTCGGCGAATGAAGATGGCGAATGATGCTATTCGGGAGAATGAGGCTGATTCGGCCAAACCTATTCGGCCGCCATGCTCATTCGGCCAATCTGAGGGTTTTTGCAACAAAAATCGCGATAACTTGAGATTTTGACCAGATCTAAGTACCAAATTTGGTACAGAACATCATGAGATGATAATGAACAAATTGGGATAAACGATTTGACAAAACAACCACACACACCCACGGATTTTCAATGAAATAGTGACTTGAAGGACAAGAAACTTAGGGTTTTTGCAGATCTCGAACGAACAATCAAAGATATGATGATTTGGATTGAAAATCAAGCAGAATCAAGAGCCAAAGCTCTGATACCACTTTGTAGGACCAACTAGGAGCTCGGAAACAATCCGATTCCAAGAGAAATCTGCTTGACAGCCTCTGGAATAGTGCGGAATCCTATTCCAGGGTTTTCCAATCGAAATCAACAGCAACCGTGATGAATCGAGTGAGTAGAATCAACGTGCGAGTAAGAATCGATCACCACGGGTTGAGAGTCGAAGTTGGACGTGAAGAATCGCTCCAAACTTCAAGGGTTTGACACTAGAGTGCACTGGGAAGAATGAGGACTCGGCAAAGTTAGGTTTGAAATGATTTGAACATGTATTTATAGACTGTAGTCATTCGGCCGAATGAGTGGCCGAAGCAACTCATTCGGCGAATGACTATGTCGAATAGACAAGTCAGTCGAATGAGTCATTCGGCGAATGGCTCATTCGCTGAATATAGTCATTCGCTATTCTCATTCGGCGAATGACTTCATTCGTTAGAGTCATTTGCCCGAATGAGTCATACTCATACTCAAATATTAATTAATCAATTCAAACAATCATATAATCAATATTAAACATTAAGAACAATGTATAAAGACAACTTCCATTAATATAACTTTAATATTTACATGATGATTAGTACAAAATTGAACTAGGGACATTAAAGGCATCAACATTAACCAAATAAGGGTCTTGACTGACTAAGCTTAGCCGATCGAATGGAGACCTAGCCGAACCATGACAGCCGAAAGGAGTGTGGCCGAGTGAGGCTTGGTCCGTATGTGATTGTCTCGACTGAATAGGGTATGGGCGAAGGAGGTCCTTCGGTCGGGTGGTGGCCTCATGCTGTTGTAGCCATTCGGCCGAGCTGCAGCATGGCTCATTCGACCATTCGAACTCAGCCAACACCAACCACCTCCTTCGAGCTTTTAAGGCTAAGAAATGAAACCTCCTTTGTTCTCTCACCATCGTAAGTTGTTTATGTGGTGTTTCCCTAAGATTTGTAAGACTTTTAACCGGTTTCTAAGAGAGGTTCGAACTAGGGTTTTGAAAACCCTAAACCCGTGACCTAGAATTCGATTTTACCTCAAATCTGATGGTTCAAAGCCCAGATCGTTTGTACTTTCGTGTTCTACAAGTTGTAGTGATCGTTTTGACACCAAGAACGCGAGATTTCGTCAAGAAACGAGTGAGATCTAGAGGTTTGAAGTTTGAATTTTTACAGAGAGAGAGGATTCCGGGTTTGTGTGTAGAGAGAGAGAAGGTGAATTAAATGAAGAAGATGACTCATCTAGGGTATTTATACCACGGGTGAGTTTGGGTTCGTTTCGGTTGCTCGGTTTCGCGTACAACGTCAGTTTCAATCTCGTTTTCGCGACTTATCGTTACGGTTTTACAAGTAAAGATTTATAAATTTATTTTAGGTGGTAATTCCTAGTAAATTAACTAAATATCTTCCATTTATTTAAATTTTTTGAAAATATTTAATTTACTGTTTAAATCGAATCGCATAGTCGTCGCGCGTATTCGTTCGAATCGTCACTCGTACGAATACGACGATAACTACGCTTTTCAATATGGTTTTTCTAATTATTGGATGTCATTCAGAACGTTAAACTTCTAGATATATTCGTACAGATCGTCACCTATACGAATAATCCGTCGATTTAGCATTCACGTAACGATATCCGTTGTTGTTTTGTTCTGTAAAGCCTCACATACGTTTGTACATAATAAAATCCTAACTAACAATCACATGAAGGTTCTGTATCGTCAAATAATTATCTGACTGTTGAACCATGATTCTGAGTTTGGTTTGTGAAATGATTTTGAATCTGTTCTATAATTAACATGAAATGACAATGAAAAATGACTAACACTGGAATTTGTACTTGATTCACTGTTCATGTTACTGTGTTGATCATTGTTCCGGTGACGTTTTCGGCACTGATGTTTTAACCATAGCGAGTGATATGGCTGGGGAAACCCTAACACTCATTGTTGGACATTTAGAGAATGATCACGGTGCAGGTGGTGGTCCAGTAGAGCAGGAGGACTCATCATCCACCGTTGCGACATCAAACAGCGGGATATAGCCGTTTTCTATTTACTTTTCATTTAGTAAACTTATATAAGTGGGTTTTACTCATAAAACTGAAATTCTTATAATATTCTTTTGCGTATCTTGAGAAATACTTGTAGAACTGGTTTTACTATCTATCTAAGAATTGTTAGCGTTAATGGTTATAGTTTGTGTGTGTTATGATTACTTTATGCATGAATGGTGATTATGTGATGTATGTAATCTCATATGTATATTTGTGAATATGAAGATCATGGATGAAGGCAACATTAACATGATCGCAGCAGAACTCGACGCACTCATCAACAATCGGATTGCTGAGGAAATTGCAACGGATGCTCATACACATCAATTAGGACCACAAGGTCCAATGGGGGACTATTGAATCCAACGGTGTGCACGTTCAATACATTTCTTGACTGCAAACCACATAATTTCAAAGGATCGAAGGAGCTGTCGGACTTATCCGGTGGATTGAAAAATCTGAGTCGATGTTTGCAATGTGTAACTGTCCAAAGGAAAACAAAGTGAAGTATGATACGGGTACATTGGAAGGTCCATCATTGACATGGTGGAATTTTAATGTAAAGACACCAGGCCTGGGGTGGCCAATGTCCTTACTTGGGAAGGATTCAAGGTATACAGGAAGAGTATTGGCCTCGAACCGAAGTATAAAATCTTGTGGATGAATACTAGCACCTCAAGATGGAAGGTTCTCATATTGATGAATACACTACACGATCCCATGAGTTAGCAAGACTTCTGCCTTATAAGGCAACCCCACCTAGCAAGTGGATCGAAAGGTACATTGGAGGGATGGTTCCTCAAATTCAAGGACTAGTCATATCTGCTAATCCCACCACCATTCAACAGACTGTTCATATCTGCTAATCCCACCACCATTCAACAGACTGTTCGACTTGCACACCAATTGACTGACCAAGCGGTGCAACAGGGAACATTACCCAAACGAACAGTAGCAGCTAAGGTGGGAGGTGTCACACCCCTACCGACGTCAGGGCACGAACTCGACTGTTCATTAGCTCATGGTGCTATTATAATGTTTTGATATTAAATGCATCCTTATTAGTCAACACGACAAACATTCATTTAAAATCAAATAAATGCATTACAATATTCAAAGTCAAACAATTAAAATTGAATACATTGTTTAAATATTAAACTTGGTCAACTAAACCCTATCTTAAGTCTTCACCATCTTCACCTAACCTGTTACACAAGTAAAATAGATTTTTGTCAACTATTTGCATAGTTGGTGAGCACACATACAAGTTTATATAATACAAAAGAAAATATGCAAATTCAAAGTCTAAAAGACATTGATCTAAAGTGCATGTTCTTACACTTTCTAAGGCATCATGTGTAACACATAAATTCAAATAAGTTTCCATAGTTAAACAAAGCAATCAATCAAGTAATCATAGTTCTCAATAGTCCTCAATAGTTCTCAAATAGACCTCGATAGTCCTCAAGTAGTGTCAAACCATACTTGAATACCATGGGCTTGCAAGACCTTGATATGAGTATGTAAACACGTGCTTGCAATTGTTTAGAATATTGCATACAAAATTCAACATGTAATCACATACAACTAAAAGAAATATCTAAAGACTAAGTGATTACATTATTTGTGTTTTGACTCTAACAATAACTTGATTTATATAAGACATGTGTAACATCCCTAAAACATTACAAAATGTAAAAAGGGAGTATGAATGTACTCCCTAGATTAGTACAAAATACTTCTATTTATACTAAATCTAGGGGTACTCGAACTAGCTATACTTGAAAATTTTCGAGTACCTGAAATGCTATAGTATTCAAAATCATGTACACGAAAATCAACAAAAGTCTGGATCAAGTCTTCTTTGGTTGGCTTTATCAGTCTTCATCATTATCTTGGGCTCTACAAGAGACAAAACTTATAATCACAGAACTTGCAATAGGAGAACACACACTTAATTTAGATGGTGATGTTTAGGATATGTCATTTTTGTGTTTATGTTGGATGGTCATTTGTTTTATTTTGTATTGTCCGGTAGTTGGTTATGATATGTACTTGTTATATATATATTTTTTATTTAATTTACATGGTTATGTGTCATTTTGTGCTTGTTTGAAACACTTACATCTCATGAACTATCTTTTGGATGGAAATATTTTGTGTTTCTGAATGGTCATTGTTGCATAGAAATACATTACAATATTGTATAAAACTGAGAAAGAACATCCATTTCATACTACATAATTCATCATATTCGTAGTTATCTAAAGACAACTTACAAAATACATACCCAAATAGTAACAATGATCTAGGTAAACTTAAAATACAGAAAAAGAATAAAAAGAAAACCAATCCAGCTAAAAATTATTTTTTTTCAGCTGCTTTCAATACAATGTTAAATGTGTTCCTTATAATTTCCAAATGATTATTTCATCTAAGTGGCCTTGGTATGATTCCAAATACTATGACATGTTTCAGGTCATACCATCTAACAAATATGCAATTTATGCCCAAATTCAAAACTAAAAAACCTAAATTATGAATTTTTATAATCAAGTGTAAAAAGTAGTAAAACTCTATACCTTTTAGAAAAAGAATATAATCATCGAACTGAATTACGCGAAGTCCAACAAGTTCTTAGCATTGCCTATTTACCATACTAACAAAACACAATTGTAATATGGTTCCATCATATGAAGCCAAATTTCAGTATACACAAAAAATCCTAATTTCAATAAAGATGGAGGGGATAAGATGCTGTTGATAAAGATAAAGTGATTAAAACATAAGACTTCCTACAATGCACACGTTATGGCTTTTGCATTTGCCACCGTGGAGGTTGCCTGTTGGAAAGGCTCAATGGGGTGGGGTAGGAAAAATGGATGTGTCTCAAATTTGCTTGTGATCAAGTGATCAAACAAATGGTGTGTAGGTGGGCCCTATAAGAAATTAAAACTCAATTGTTTATTTTTTGTAAAAAGTTTAACGGCCAAAAAGTCCAAATGTCTATTTTGTAAGAAAAGCCTAACGGCTATTTAAAAAGAAGTTTTTTTCTCCTATAAATACCCATTTATACAAACTAAATTTTCACACCAAAATATTCAAAATTCTCTCTTTCAAATTTCACAATATCAAATGGATCCAAGAGCCCCATTTTCATTCATGTTGAGGAATCACCATCAAAGTAAAAAGCAGAAAAGAAGAAGAAGAAGAAAGAAAAAACAGTGATAGAGAATGACGAACAACCAAGCAAGGTGAATCGTCAAAAGTGGCCACAAAGTGATGAGGTGTTGTTGGCACAAGTTATGATATCAATATCTGAGAATCCAGTAATTGGAAACAACCAAACTGGGGATACTTAATGGAATAAGATAGAAACATACTATAATGATGCACCGTATGGTTTCAAGAGATGCTCATAATCTAAGGAGTCATTGGCATATGTTTAAATCAAAGGTGAATAGATTTAATGACTTATATTTACAGGTGAATTCTCGTTACAGAAGTGGTTGATCACATGACCAGTATCTCGTGGAGGACAGACTTTTATATATCAGTGATCCATCCAGCAAGACTTATGCTCCTTTCACATACGAACATGTATGGAATGTTTTTAAAGATCATGGTAAGTACAACTCTACTACCAAAGTGCACGGCTTTTAACCTGCCAAAAGATCAAAGACAAACAAAAATGGAGGGTACACGATTTCTGCTTCTAACGCCAACTTTGGTCACAATCTTAAAATGTTTGCATCACTTGAAGATGGTGATGATGAGCAGGAACCTCCATCTCTTCCAATTGGGAGGGACAAGGCCAAAGCAAAGGCCAAGCTCAAATATATAAATCGGAAAAAGATTCGTATGAATACGAGTTAAAGAAGTTAAGCCTTATTCATGACTTATCTTTGAGCAATAAGGTTAGGACTGAGGTGATCGAGAAATTCGAGAAAAGAATCGACAAGTTCTATGAAACTGAGCAACAAAAGATGGAGTTGAAACAGAGGAAAATGGATATACAAGAGCGGAAGCTTCTCTTCATTGATACAAGTCATATGAATTCATATCAACGAGCTGAACATGAGACATTGTGTAACGAGATCTGAAAGAAGTACGACTATGCTTGGGGAAATTAGATGTATTTTGAGTTTTTAGATTGTCATTCTTAATTTTAAGTTTAGCTTAACATAAGCATTTTTTTTTCTATTTTTATGTTAGAGTAAATTATTGATTGTGTCCTTTAAAAATGTAGTAATTTGCTGGTTTCGTCCTTTAAATTCAAAATTACTAGGGGTGTCCCTATTTTGAAAATTTTGCACTGATTTTATCCTTTGTCACTAACCCCGTTAAGTTCTTCTGTTAAAACTTCCATGTGCTAGTCACATGTAAAATGGTCAAATCCTTATTTTCTCCTTCCCCACCCATGCCCCAGCCTGTTGAATCCTTGCTCTTTCCAAACATCTCATCCTTTTCCCAAATATAAGACTTCACAGCATCCCTCAAATCTTCAAATTCATCACAATTTCCAAAAAAACCCACTCATCAATTTCTTCAGTTCATCGTCTCCAATATCATCAACAAACGGGCTGATCGGGTGTTCTATTATTTTCCCCTTGTTTCTCGATTTAAACCTATACATACAAGCTATATACATGTATATATCACTCATACATATTCATACATGATACCCTCAACAGATCCATTCGTTTATGTTGTTTTCCAGTTCAGATAAAAAGAGAGTTTCCAATCGGGTATTCTTGTTTTTCCGATTCACCCCCTTGAAATTGAAATTATCTTGATCATTGAAAATGGGTTTCGGTTCTAATCTGATTTTGGTATTGATTTTTGTTGGGTCGAGATTGATTGATGGTTTTGGGACATTTGGGTTCGATATACATCATAGGTATTCTGATAGAGTGAAGGGGATTTTGTATATTGATGATCCTGGTTTACCTCAGATGGGTTCAGCCAATTATTACTTTGCTATGGCCCAACGTGACCGTATCTTCCATCGCCGGCGTCTCGCCGGAGACCCCGCCGGTACCGTTGAATCTTCCTTAGCGTTTCTTGATGGCAATGAAACATACCAGCTTCCTTCTCTTGGGTCTACCAGCCGGACCCCGGCAAGGGTCTTTGAAAGGTTTTCAGGATATTAGGTTCAAATGGATTCATCAGAAAACCCTAGGTGGAGTGGAGAAGATGATGGTGAGGATTTGACTATTTTACCCCTCATGTGACTGGCACATGGTAGTTTTAACGGAAGAACTTAACGGGGTTAGTGACAAGGATAAAATCAGTGCAAAATTTTCAAAATAGGGACACCCCTAGTAATTTTTGAATTTAAAGGACGAAACTAGCAAATTGCTACATTTTTAAAGGACACAATGAGTAATTTACTCTTTATGTTATGTAATTTACTTATTATGTAATGCAAGTTTACTTTCTATAACGGCTAGTTTTCTTGTCTTTTTCATAACGACTAGTTTCTCTGTCCTTTTCTAACGGTTATTTTTTGAAAAAATATTAAAAATAACAAATTCAAATCCTAACGGCTAGTTTTCCCCCACCACTATAAATACTTATCTAGACCAACCATTCGCAAGCACACATTCCTTTTCCTCAAACACTTATCTATACAATTCAAAATTAGTTCAAATGATGATCAAGTCCCACAAATCATCCCAAAGATGTTGACTAAACACTTTCAATCTCTTATTTCGGATGATATTGAAGAAATAACGATGCAGTTTTTGCAATGGATGCTGAAGATTAGGCTAATTCACAAGAGGGAAGTTCTTCTATATATAAGGGCAAATGGAAATACATAAATAGAGGCCAGAAGGAATGAAGACACCATTTGTGGAATGATTACTTTGCTTCAAATCCAGTATACGATGCTTCTTTAGATGAAGGTTCCGGATGACCATATGTCTTTTTAATCACATTGTTGAAGAAATCTCTAAATGAGGAAGATGTCAACATTTTAAATACTTCACACAAAGATATGATGCTTCTGGCGTAAAAGGTCTTTCACCAAGACAAAAATGCGCAACTGCCATTCATCAGTTGGCTTATGGCGCATTAGCTAACTAATGTGATGAGTACATACGCATTGGTGAAAGCACTTCAATCGAATGTCTACACAAGTTATGTAGGTCTATTGTTGAGGTTTTTGGACCACGATATCTTAAAATGCCCAATCAAGATGACATTCAACGGTTACTATAGGTGCATTATGAAAAACATGGGTTTGTTGGAATGCTTGGAAGCATAGATTATATGCATTGGGGTTGGAGAAATTGCCCAACGGCTTTGAAAGAGCAATATACTCGAGGTGATCATGGTCATCCAACTATCATGCTAAAGGCTGTGGCATCACACACGACTTTTAGATTTGGCATGCATTCTTTGGAGTGGCATATCAATGTTCTCAGTTAATCACCAGTATTCAATCAAATCTTAGAAAGGAATGCACCACAGTTAGGGGTGTTCATCGGGTCGGATAACGAGTTATTCGGGTTGGAAATTTTTTTGGTATATCCGAAACCCGACCCGACCCGAAATTCAAAATATATATTATCCGACCCGAAAAACCCGAAACAACCCGAATAACCCTGTTTTTTTCCGATATCCGAAACCCGACCCGACCCGAATCTAAAATCATATTATCCGACCCGAAAAACCCGAAATAGATTTCGGATACGGTTTTTTCGGGTTTCGGATACGATTCGGATTTCGAATTTTTTCGAGTTTCGGATATTTTGAACACCCCTAACCACAGTGCAACTTAGTGAATGGGAATGCGTACACACAAGGATATTATCTTGCATATGACATTTACTGATCAACACTGGTAAAGAGTTTCGTTTATCCTCCAAACAATAATCTTAAAATGTAGTACTATAAGCGACGACATGATACTTGTCGAAAGGATGTTGAAAGAGCATTTGGCATCCTCCAAGTAAGCTGGGCAATGATACGAGGCCCTGGAAGACCTACCAGCATACAAGTTTGGGTGATATAATGCATGCATGTATCAATCCACATAATATGATTGTAGAAGATGAAGGTCGTGCGATAACTAATTGCCCCGTGAAGAACACGAGCCTGAACCAGCAAGTTATAATTAAGATGCACTGACTAAATTTGTAAACTATCTGCAGAGGTTTAAATCCTTATGAAGCAAAGATACTCACATCGCACTACGCAACGATGTAATGGAACATCTTTGAGATCTTAGGCAAGCTAATTAAGAATAAATTTGTCCAGGAAAGATTAATTTTCGGTCTTGTTTTCTTTAAGTTTTTTATTTTTAATTTTAGGTGTAGTTTATTTTAAGTACTTTTATTTTATTTTTTAAGAAAATGTAATTTCTTTTTATGTAATGGCATTTTTAATTTTTATTTTTTTTTTCTTGTTTTTTATTTTTTATTTTTTATTATTTAATTATATTTTATATTTATTTATTAAATATGTTTCTACATTAAAAAATCATTTGTTTAAAAAAAAATAGAAAATAAAATGGCGATGTGAAAGAGAGATTGCATGTGAGAAATATGTGTTGGAGTTAAAAAAGAAGAGAGAATGCATGTGAAAATGATTGGTAAAAAGCTGATGTTAAAGTAAGAACTAAAATGCATGTTTTAGGTGCAGTCTTTAGCATTGTAGATAATCTAATAAAAGGATAAAATTACATAAATACCCTCACGTGTTTTACATGTGTTGGAATTTAACGCATGGATATTTTTATAAGACTGTCTCCATTGCATCCGCATTTGACAACGCATGTCTGACAAGCCTGCATTTATGCATTGGCTTTGAATTAAATGCATCCAAAATGGCCCCTTTGCACTTGGTGAAGTGCAATCAAATGCACAAAATGGTTGGCCCCATTACATTTTAAAGTTTTCTTTTAAATAAAAAAAATATCATGGTTAGATTTAAAAAAACAAACTTTATAGAATTTAACAGATATTTAAAAAACGACTAGTTTCTCCTATAAATACCCACTCAAAATAACTCATTTTTCACCCAAAAATCTTATACCAATTCTTACTGTTTTCACACTTTCAAAATGGATCCAAGAGCCCCATTTTCGTTCACTCAAATGTTAAACGATGACGATGATGTCCACCAAAACCTACCACAACAACCTTCATTCCCTAAGTTCTCACAAACTCAAAATTTTTCTCAGTATTCACAACCACAACCATTTCCCCAGTTTCACCAACAAGAACCTTCATTCCTCCAATTTGGTTAATTTTCTGTCATGCCACAGTTTTCTCAACCACAACCAGCTTTTGATGCTCAACAATGGCAACAATTTCTTCAATGGAAACAATATCAAAAAACATCCCAAATGCAACAAACTCAATTTCAACAAACTCAGGAACATGTGGAATCACCGTCAAAAGAAAAGACCACAAAAAAGATGAAAAAACCAAGCAAAAAGGAGACTGAGAATGACGAGCAACCAACCAAGATGAGTCGTCAAAAGTGGCCACAAAGTGATGAGGTGTTGCTTGCACAAGCTATGATTTCAACTTCTGAGAATCCAATCATTTGCAACAACCAAAATGTATATGCTTTTTGGAACAAAATTGAAAAATACTACAATGAAAGTCACCTTCAATTCCAAGAGATGCTCATAATCTAAGAAGTCACTGGCATATGTTTAAATCTAAGTTGAATAGATTTAATGAGTTGTTCTTGCAAGTCAAGTCTCGTTACAGAAGTGGTTGGTCTGACGACTAGTACATCCAAGAGGATAGACAGTTGTACATTAACGATCCATCCAACAAGACTTCTGCTGCTTTCACGTATGAACATGTATGGAATGTTGTGAAAGAGCATGGTAAGTACAACTCTGCTACTCATATTCATGGCTTTCAACCCACTAAAAGAACAAAAACTAGCAGCTCGGGGGTGCATACGAGCTCTGCTTCTGATACCAACTTTGGTGAGAATCCTGAAATCACAATATCATTGGAAGATATTGATAAAGAAGACTTTGAAGTTCAACTTCAACAGGTTACTACAACACGTCCAATTGGGAGGGACAAGGCCAAAGCAGAAGCCAAAGGCAACGCTAAGCTAAAAGGCAAAGCAGGAAGAGAGCCGTCTAAATACGACATAAGGAAGCTCAAGCTCATTGATGAAATATCTTCGACCAATCGTGCTAAGAGTGAAGCAATTGAAAATTCAAGCATAGAATCGACAAATTCTATGAAATTGAGAAAAAGTAGCTCGAGATGAAACAAAAAAAATTGAGATGCAAGAGCAGCAAATACTGACGCAAGAGCGGCACATACTCTTCCTTGACACCACTAACATGAATCCATTTCAATGAGCTGAACACGAGGCAATGTGTGAGCAAATCCGCGAGAAATACGGCTACAATCATCATGTTTAGATTAATTTTAGGAAAGTGTTTAGATTAATTTATTGTTACGTCTATTATGATTTATATATTTTTATTTTTTATTTTAGGAAATTGTAATTTCTTTTTATGCAATGAAAGATTAATTTTTAGGAAAGTGTAGCACAATGGCTAGTTTTCCTAACAGCTAGTTTTCTAACGGCTAGTTTTTCCAACGGCTAGTTTTATAACGCTAGTTTTCCCACCACTATAGATATCTATTTAGACCAGCCATTTTCAACACACACAAATTCCTTTTCCTCAAACACTTATCTATACAATTCAAAATGAGTTCAGATGATGAATAAACCCCACAAAAACATCCCGATGATTTTGTCTGAACACTTTCAAAATCTCATTTTCGATGATGTTGAAATAACGATGCAGTTGTTTGCACTTGATGCTGAAGATGATGTTGATTCACAAGAAGGAAGTTCTTCTAGACAGAAGGGCAAACGAAAATACATAAATAGAGGCCGGAAGGATGGATACACTCGTTTGTGGAACGATTACTTTGCTCCAGAGCCGGTGTACGATGAAAGCTTCTTTAGACGAAGGTTCAAGATGAGTCTACGTCTTTTTAATCACATTGTTGAAGAAATCTCTAAACAAGGAAGCTGTCAAAATTTTAAATATTTCACACAACGATATGATGCCATTGGTGTAAAGGTCTTTCAGGTTCAAGATGAGCCTACGTCTTTTTAATCACATTGTTGAAGAAATCTCTAAACAAGGAAGCTGTCAAAATTTTAAATATTTCACACAACGATATGATCCCATTGGTGTAAAGGTCTTTCACCAAGACAAAAATGTACAAGTGCAATCTGTCAGTTGGCTTATGGTGCATCAGCTGACAATGTGATTAGTACATACGCATAGGTGAAAGCCCTTCCATCGAATGTCTACACAAGTTCTGTATGTCTATTGTTGAGGTTTTTGGACCATGATATCTTTAGAAGGCCTAACGAAGATGACATTCAACGGTTGCTACAGCTGCATTCTGAAAAACATGGGTTTGTTGGAATGCTTGGAAGCATAGATTGTATGCATTGGGGTTGGAGAAACTGCCCAACGGCTTGGAAAGAGCAATATACTCGAGGTGATCATGGTTATCCAACCATCATGCTAGAGGCTGTGGCATCACACGACCTTTGGATTTGGCATGCATTCTTTGGAGTGGCAGGTGCGAACAATGATATCAATGTTCTTAATCAATCACTCGGTATTCATCAAATCTTGGAATGGAACGCACCACAGTGTAACTTTATAGTGAACGGGTATGAGTACACACAAAGGATACTATCTTGCAGATGGCATTTACCCAGAATGGTCAACACTGGTAAAGAGTTTCGTTTATCCTCCAAACAATAATCTTAAAATGCAATACTATAAGCGACAGCAGGAGTCTTGTCGAATGGATGTTGAACGAGCATTTGGTGTCCTCCAAGCAAGGTGAGCAATGATACAAGGC
>SZYD01002417.1:22500-62588 GCA_009363875.1 Mikania micrantha | reverse complement strand
TTACCGTTAAATAAGAGTGAAATGACAAAAATACCCTTTGATTTTTTTTGCCGTTTCACCCTTATTTAGCGGAAAAATTAACTAAGCCTTAATTCTCAAACTCGTTACAATATTTGCCAACCTTGTTGATTTTAAACCTTAGGACGCAAGTTTTGTTACTTTGCCCAAACCATAGGAGCCGTCTATGTAGTTAACTCTTAACATTACAAATGTGCAGTTGGGATGCGTTTGACATTTCGGGTCAGGCTTAGAACTGTATTGAGTTGTGCTTGCAGGCTATTGGATCAATTGTCAACACTTCAGTCTATAAATCTTGGTTGGTGCGAGGAGTTGGTGATGCTGGAGTGATGAGTTTAGCTTATGGGTGCCCTGATCTCCATGCTATTGACTTGTGTGGCTGTGTCCTTATAACAGGTAATATTATTGACTTTTGAATGTCAAACTTGACAACTTTTTATTTAAATTTTATACGATTCATTGTTTTATGTCTCCAACACCATCCGTTTCGTCTTTTGTGCTTTCTTTGATTTTCAATCTCACAAAAAAAGAGTAAATTGCACTTTTGGTCCTTTATGTTTACACAAAATTTCAGAGCTAGTCCTTTATGTTTCAAAGTGTCAAAATCAGTCATTTAAGTTTCAAATGTTGCAAACTCGGCCCTTTCTCCGTTAACTCTGTTAAGTGCTAACAGAATAAAGGACCATATCTAAAAATTTATTTAAACATAAAGGACCAAAAGTAAAATTTACTCAATTACTTGTATGATTTTTTTGACATTTATGCCCCTATTATGTTAGTACTTAACGGAGTTAACGGAGAAAGGATTGGGTCTGCAACATTTGAAAACTTAAAGGGCTGATTTTGACAGTTTGAAACATAAAGGACTATCTCTGATTAATATATCGAAGTCGATTTGAATCTTAAAATTTTGGTGTTGAAAATTCAAGTTAATATATCGAAGTCGATTTGAATCTTAAAAATTGGAGTAAACTGTACATTCTCATTGTATCAAGTAATCTCTGCCAATTTGTTGTTTTTTCATGATGGTTTTGAAATTTCATTTAATATATTTGTTTTGCCTAAATGGTGTTATTTTCTGGTATTCAAACTTCAACCTAGACTTTCATGCTGTTTATTGTTTCAGACTAAATATATAGATAACACACCACACTTAGAGGGGGTCGTTCAATACACAGGCAGTTTTAAGGTAGAGAACTAAAGTACCGCTGACCAGGGGCGGCCCTAAGGATTGGCGTGCCCAGGACGAGCCGGGAAAAAAAGTCTCCTAGCGAATTCAAATATTTAAGTGGAGGTGTTCAAAAAAACCAAAAACCCGTTTAATACCGAAAACCGAAACATATTCGTAACTGAAAAAACTGAACCAAATTCCGAATTCAGATTTCGTTTTGGTTCTAGCTGTATCAAAATTCCGAATTCGATTTTCGGTTCGGTACTCAACCATATCCAAATTTCGGTTTTTAATTCCAATTTTTTTATAAATTTGGTTTGTTTGGTTAACCGATTAATCCGAATTCAACTTTAAAGTTATTATCTTATTAGTAATATATAAGATTGAATTCGGTTTACTCGGTTGAATTCGTTTATTCAGATCGGTTTATTCGGTTTTTAATCGGTTTATTTGGTTTTTATCAGTTTATTTGATTAAATTCAGTTTATTTGGATCGGTTTATTCGTCTTTTAAGCGGTTTATTTGGCTTTCAATTCGTTTTAACCGAAATTAGAACCGAACCACTTCTCGAATTCGATTCAGTTTTTTGATAGGGAAAAAAAACCGAAAACCGATTAAACCAGACCGAATAAACCGTTAACCGAACCAATGAACATATTTAGTTTAAAGGGCATGGAAGTACATTCCTATACTAAAAAAAATGACTTTTTGCACCATATTAAATAATGTGTTTATAAATGTTTCTTTTTAGTTTTCTTCACTTTATTAGTTCTCGTTTGAATGAATCTCTACATATACATATATATAAAAATTTTTGTGCCCTCCAAAAAATGGGCCCGGGACAGGGGTCGGGTTTGCCAGTCCCCCGGGCCGCCCATGCCGCCGACCACGTGAACACTTGTACATGTTACTTTAACCTTGAATAATAAGGCGGTTATGTGATCGTGTAATCACCACTCTTAGTTGATTCATTCAAAAGAGAGTATTTGTTTTAATGATGCAGGTATTGCAGTCATATGTGATACTTTTAACTCCATAAAAGCGTGCAAAAAACTCATTACTTGCTCGTAAAAAGCTCGAAAAATCTCAGCTTGAAAAAGCTTATTTGTAAACAAACCTAGCCATGTAGGCTCATTTTGTAAACGAACCTAGTCGAGCCAGAGTTGGCTTGTTTGAATTCAATGATATATATTTATTTTATATACATTTTATACATATTTACTTAATTACTTTTTATGGATTAATTTCAGTATTCCTACAAAACATATCAAATATCATATTTATCCAGATAAAATTAAATTTTCATATATTTATCCTTAATGATATTTCATTAAATACCAATTTACCCTTTACAAATATACAATTCTTCTAAACTTATATATCTTTTCTAAATAAACTAAGTTACAAAGGAAAATGATTTGAGACAAACTACAATTTGATGTGATTTGTCATAATTCTTTAGAATTATTTGTTTCTTTATTACAGGGAATTAAAAGCCAATGTATAACATGGTAAAAGATCGAGCCGTTTTAATGAACAAAAAAAATCATTTTAAAAAGAGAAAAAAACGAAATCACTAAAAAGAGAAGGTTAAAAATAAGATTTTATGGTTTATAGAAAACTAAGGGTAAAAATGATCATACTATAAATTATTTCTGAATAAAGTATGTTATAAAAGGATATATACTCAACTTAGATTAGTTTAAAGGGATATACATTTGATATATGGAAATGTTTTTTTGGATATATATGATATTTGTTAGGTTTCTACTTTCTAGGGATATATACGAAAGTATCTTATTTTTTATTGATCAATTTATTGATCAATTTATAGTAAGTTTTTTTTTTTGAAAAAATAAATAATTATGATGGAATAAGAATCTGCTAAAGAGTTGATTTGAATAAAAAAAGGTATATAAAATTAAAAAAATAATTTAAGAATTTTTTAAAAAAAAAAATTCGAAGATGGCTTGTCGAACCGGGCTCTAACTTCCTTTTTCATCTCATTGAAAAATCTCAAGAAGAGCCTGGCACGGTTTGGCTTGTTTACGGTCCTACTAAAATTAAAGCCACACCCATTTCGACCTGTATGAAAGTCTAGCATTTTGACCCCAACTTGTTAACCAACAAACACATTTTGTAACTTAACTTGCACTAGAGACCATTGTTCCATACATGGGAATCTTGGTTTTGACAAATTGGTACATGCTTTGAAACATGCAGATGAAAGTGTGATAGCTTTGGCAAACAACTGCTTGCATCTGAGGTCTCTTGGTCTATACTACTGTCAAAACATCACGGATCGAGCAATGTACGCTTTAGCACACAGCCGCGTAAAAAACAAGCATGAATTATGGGAATCGGTCAAAACCCGATACGAGGAAGAAGGCCTCATAAATCTTAACATCAGTCAATGCACGGCTCTAACACCCCCTGCGGTTCAAGCCCTATGCGACTCCTTCCCTGCACTTCATACGTGCCCGGGTAGGCATTCTCTCATCATAAGTGGCTGCTTGAACTTGACTTCTGTTCACTGTGCTTGTGCTTTTCAGCCCGTCACGCGTTCGACCCGTGTCTGAAGGCTGGTCTTGTGTATATAGTTTGTTTATGTGAAGAATTATGGATGATGGGACTTTTTTTTTTCTTTTTCTGAAAATAAGATGGGATATTGGGGTTATTCCAATTTAGGCATAATATTTTTGTGATTGTGTTAAGAAGCAATTACTAAGGTTTACCCAGTTTAACTATTTAATTACGAATTCTTGATTTTGTTGTATCATGGCCTAAAGTTTTTATATTTTTAGCTGTTTGAGAGTGACCTTTTGGCCAATGTTAGATTTTTTTCCCCTTCTGTTAATAAAAGAGCATTTAATTTATTTTACATGGAAATTAAGTAAATTGCAAAGATGAAATAGTATTTCTTCTTCTTTCTTTCTTTTTTTTTTAAAGAATTTTTGTTAAAATAATATTGATTATTATATTTTTTTTTTCAAAGAATTATATAATGTCTGGGCCCATACTCAAACACACATGTTTATGTTAAAAAATGAATTGTTGAACAACATGTATGGGTAGTGGACTAGTGGTTGAAGGAGTGGTGTATGGGAAGAGACCAAAGGAGTGGTGGCTAGAGAAGGAAGGGAGAAAGAGAATGATGGTTAAATGTATTTATTTATTTTTATTTATTATGGTTGAAATTTGAGTTGATTACAAAATATTCATAGAATAAGTATAATAACTAATTATCATCACATCCAAGATATATGATTGAACTTAACAAAAGAAAATACAACCCGTATTCATAGTTGAAGAAGTCGTTAGGCTCTGCCAGGTTGGTTGACTGAAAAGTTGTGAGTACTCGGCATAGGCAGTAAGTAATCGGGAAATATTCAGATATGATAAATTAAAAATACTTTTTAAAAATTATATATATATATCAAATAACATAATTTTACTACTATATATAACAGATAGAGAAAATATCAATATAAATGAAATATATATAGAGAAAATCAAACAATAATTGGTTAAAAACAATAAACACCAGTAAAAATCGGTAAAAAACAACTAATAACAGATATAGCCGAGTTGGTCAGAATTTGACCGATTCCGAGTTAGTCCTTCCAAATTGAAGAAAATCGGCTCGATCGAGGGAAGAATACTTAGCCGCCTAGGCCAAGCTTTACAACATTGCCCATATTACCTAATTAACATGTTACTACTTATAAACAAAAACAATAATTAATTTTTGTTACGTTCTTAAACTAAGAACGAAACAAAAACCAAAAACATAAAAATAAAATAAAATAAGAAAAGTGTAGGTAATTTACTGGTTATTTAAACTTGGCTTGTAAGGAAAAAAGCAACACATGATATGATATCTTTACAAAATTTGAGACAAACAGACGTCGCTTTTCCTTTTTCCCATATTGATTACACCTTTCCAGCCACTTTTTCTTTTTTATATAATATATATAAAGATGGGTTAATTCATTATTTTCATATATATATATATAACCTATACATACAAACACCTTACTGTGTGTTGTGTGTGTGTGTTTGAAAGAGAGTTATATGGAGAAAGATGATCATCAAGGTTGCTACTGCTACTTCCATCCAGATGAAGTGTTTGTAGGGGTGTGTCCTTTGTGTTTATACGAAAGACTTATTGTAGTTGCATCAAAACGGTGTCGTGGAGGCTTTACAAGTTATAAATCTTCAAAACCATGCATGGTTGTACCCAAGATCTTTGCCATCGATTATTTGTTTCATCGCAAGACCAGAAAACAGAAGCTTCATCATAAAGATGATCATGATCATGATAATGATAATGATATTTCATCTGCGAGTCAAGACGGTATGTATTTTAATTCTCTGGTTAATTTTTTATTTTTATTTTTTTTATTATTATTTTATAAGATGAAAGCAGTTCATATATAGATATCTTAAATATTTGGTTATTAATTATACAATTTTTTTGTTTAGATGTTATATTAAGCTAAACTAGATATTATTAGGGAGGATTGAGTTATAAGAGGAGAGCTTTTGGTATTATGATTATTGTGTGTTTATGTATAAATAAATTAAAATATGGATTCAAAATTTATATATTGTTATAAAAATAACTTACCCATTATTATAACATTGAGATTTTAGTAACCGATACAAAAAAATATATATATGTGTGTGTGATATTGTAATTTGTACAAAATATTAATGTTGTATTTATAATGAATATATAAATATATCATACACGTAAAACATAATGATAAATTAACAGAAATTTTTCGCCTTTAGTTGAAGGATTGGATATTTCTTAAATATATATAAAAATTAATTTAAGAGTAATTGTGTAATATTTATTGTTTAAAAGGGAAAAACATACCTTTAAATCTACTCAAGAAAAAAAAAATTAAAACGCTTTATTTCAAAAGAATTTTCTAAGTGTAAAAAGAGACGACAACTTATAACATATCTCTTGGAGAAATAAAGATTGTTTCTTTCTTAGCAACAAACGACGTCTATTCATTTGAAATCACTCTAGCAAATAAATTATACATTCGTTCAAAATATAGACTGTGGTAGCCTGACTTATCCGTCCGATAGAAAACCCGTAGCTAAAAAAACCCTAAAATTAACCCATTTTTTATATGTGGTTTTGTGTTTATTGGTTGGTTAGTAATGAAGTCGTGGTACCAAAGGGCTTCGCCCTAGCGTTACCCTTTGACTTTTCAAATGGAAGATCATGTGTTCAAATTCTTCTCAAGGTGAAAATAGGGGTCCTTGAGATGTCAGGAGTTTTTCCGGTACGGTTTCCTCCTGAGCAGGTGGTGAGGTCTCAACGGATGTCATGGTAACTAGACATTGATGAGATGACCTGAAAATCAATAGTTTACACGTTGAGATCAAATGCCGTTCAAAAAAACGTAATGCAGTCGTGGCGTATGACTTGTTGGGCGTTAACATTTATGGGTGAGAGAGTTAGGATTTGACATTTATTTAGGTTTAGATAGCGTAGGCCGGTTAGGTTAAGTTTGGTTCGGCTTAGATCGATACGTGGACTGACTACGAATGTGCATTGTCGGAGGTGGTGTCTCATGGTTCAATATTATGAACTTAATTTCTTTATTATTATTAATAAAATAATAATATTCATAATAACTATTAAAAATATCTAATATTAACATGCATGGTGTGTCATAATCTAGCGACAGGAGGACCTATGTGGCTATAAAGTCGACAATAAATATGAAAGATTATAAATTTATAGACTTGTATAATTTTTTTTAACAGATAACGTCAAGTACCACTGTTTAAATGAGTATATTGACACCACCTTTTATAAGGAAACCCACACTGAGAAAACCCTCTACCTCAACCTAGAGCATTTTTTTGCTCCAGCCGAGATTCGAACCCAATACCTCCCATTTGGGAAGTCAATGGGGTACCATTAGGCTATAAGCCCTTTGGTTATAGACTTGTATAATTGTAAACTATTTTTTTTACACCAAAATATAATTAATAATATTCATCAACTATACTAAAATATAGATTATATATGCGAGAGAGAAAGATTGTATCATGTAACCTTATCTAAGTCGTTTATTTAAAATTTTTAGAATAAACATGTGATTCGTATTAAATCATTTTTTTATTCAATTTAACGCGTATCACATATTTATTTTAAATATTTCAAATAGACAGCTCAGATAGGGTTTAATGATTTTCTTTATAAGATCGGATTTTCACAAGATATAATCACTATAAGCGTAATTTATCATATACATATTAATTAGTATTTATATTACTTACACCGTTACACGTGGATGATGGGACATTAATTAATTAATTTGTTTTGATACGCTTTTCATAAGAAAATATTTTAAAATTTATGTCTATATATATAATATTTGTTTAATAAATTTACATGCGTCAAACAGCTAGCAAATTCTGAACTTATTTTCTAGAATAATAAAGTTATATGTATGTGTTTTTTATTATTTCTTTCGGGAGAAGGGATTATGATGGATTTAGTAAGATCCAAGTTTCGTATATATCTTGTAAATCTCGTAGTCCCATTCGATGATTACGAGACAATATTTATTGATTTCATAGAAAGAAAATGATTGCCTCGAACATCACTATTTTGGAATTTCATAAATAAAGACATATTATTTTGTTTCTTTTGTTATATTTCAGTATGAACTAGTAAAAGCTATGTAATGTCGTATCAGTTAATCAAGAAAAACATAATGTGCAAGATACCGTAAATTCCTATTATTATATCACGTAACGTAATATAAGGTTTTGTTATACGTTATATAAGGTTTTAATCAATAAAATCTAATATTCCTAAATCACGTAATATAAAGTTTTAATAAACAAGCTCTCCGACTATGAAATCACGTAATATAAGGTTTTAATTAGTAAAACCCGCTATTATTAAATCATGTAATATAACATATTAATTAATAAAATCTACTATTTTTAAATCATATAATAAGGTTTTAATTTAGAAACCTACTATTGATAAATTACATTATATTATGTGTTAATTAAAAGTTCTAAAAACATGCCTAACTTGATTACTACAAAAAATAAAATCAGCCTTTCATAAACTTACGTTTTTTATATATGAAAAAGATACGAGTTGTTTGATAGAATATGAGCAATGTGAATTTTGATAGTTTTTTTTCCTCACATGACTATAATTTTCAATTTAACTAATGGGACAATTCTCATACTTTGCCGTTGACCAGTAGAATAAGTATTACCCTCTAATTGCATGTCGTATTAAATATGTATTCTAACAAGTTGTCCAAATATCCTTGCTATATTATTACATTAAATCATTAAATTTGCCTTTGATAATTTGAGAATATCTTACTTGGTAGATGCTATACGACTATGCCTAGAATATCTTACTTGGTAGATGCTATACGACTATGCCTCATAGATGGAGAGGTCGTAGGGTCAAACCTAGGGAAAAAGAAAGTAAATTAGTTTGAATTAATTTAGTAAGATTTAACGTTCAAAAAGAAAATTAGAATCATCTTCTAATTTTTAAACAAAACAATTACATATATCACTATATTTACAACTGTAATTATATATATACCTAAGTCAAAAGTTAAATTACATATATTTCCTCTTTTTTTAATTTTCCTTTTTTAGATAACAGGATATATGTATAACAAAACCTTTAGTTAACTGATATATGTAATTTAAAGGGTTAGAATATATGTAATTTATTTTTTTACGTTGGGTATATAAGTTCATAGGAAGATATATGTAATTGCCGTTTTTTGAAAAGTATTAAAAAAAGAGAGCAAATACATCAAAAAACTTCTAGGTGAAGAGTAGTTTCAAGGTGGGGGTTCTTTATTGTGTTTAATGCAATGCTTTTGAATCAGAAAACCTCCAATAATTTGGAGTTTCTTCTTGTGGTTATTGATATTGTTTTTGTGATGGATTGTAATCGACCCTAGCTCCTTGTTAAGAACGTTTTTTATTATTATTAAATTACTTTTGCCGTCCATTTTTTATTAATTTTATAAAACGTTCAATTTACATTTATTCTATTATTTTAAAGTAAAAAAGAATATAGATATAAAGAGGGGACCGAAGGTACTTCAATGTGATGATAATGCAAATTTTCATAGTATTCACACAAAGTTTGAGTCACTTTCACAAAACTAGGACTCTTGTCCTGGTTCGGCACCCCGAGCCTAACAAGCTTTTTAACAAATTTTAGAGTTTCATATTATAGTTTTGACACATCAACCAAACAAGTTTGGTCATTCTTTTTTATCTTTTTTAAATACTTATCAAACAAATATGACATTTGCTTATTTTATAGAGGTTTTGCATATTAAAATAAAGTTAAGAAATTTCCGGGTGAAGTTGAGATTTCATCCCTCCTTCCCCCTCATTGGTAAGGTTACCTAAACCGGTTTTTAATTAACTGATGTTTAGTATCACATTTGTCGCTTTGGATGACCTTGACAACCAATATGGGTTTGTCGTGTAGGAGAGGGATGATGGTGGTGGTCTTCTAGTGGTGGTTTTGTAGGAATAAGTTAGAGTGGAGAGAGGGGACGACATTGTCGGTGGTGTAATGTTAAAATAAAAAAGTTGCGTGAATAAATAAGCCAAATAATTACTTTATTACATATGTTGACCTAATCTTAAGAACTAGTTACATTATATTCTTAAATACATGTCTATAAATGCCTAGCTAAATACAGAACTTTTCTATAAAGATAAATTATTAATTTGATCTTAGGAAATATAATTATTAATGTGATTATAAGTAAGATTGTAGTAACTTTTTAAAATTCTTAAATTAATATATTTCAACTTTTCTCATAACACACATTGCTTAACTATAATTAAACATTTATGTATCCGTTTACTTCTCTCTTTTTCATATCTGTCATCAAAATGTTAGATTTTTTTAACAGTTATGCTTACTTTTCTTTTAAACTTCTCTAAACTATTAGGTTTAAGACTAAAAGAGTCGGTGTACAACTTGGTTTTTTTAAGAAAAATAACAAAATGTAATTTATTTTTAATGTTTTAGAATTTTTGTTGTATTGGAAAAGGTCAGAGGGTAACCACACAAGATGGTGGTTGATGTGGGGTTACTATTATTTAATTTGGCATCACATGGCTGTTTTGTTTTCTTTTTCTATAATTCAAACAACCACTTCCAAATTTCCAACTTTTTTAAATTTTACAACTCATCAACCATTACATGTTTTTGGATTTATTTTTTGGTTTTATTTTAGAATTAAACCCTATTTTTTCACTCAAAAAAGTTATTTAAAATTGACTAATATATTAAATTATTTAAAGTTAGGTTTAAGTTTAGGCTTTTGTTTTGATTCTTTTAAATTAGTACTTAAATTAGTATCAATAACTACTTTTGAAGTACGAGTCATCACTAATTTCAACTCGTTTGAGCTCATAAAAGTACCGAGTCAAGCATGTTCGGCTAAAAACTTTGTTGGAATATTAAGCTCATACTAAACTTGAGCCCACTCATGATTAGTTGAGTTGATGTGTTTAGTTTAAAATTCATAGTATATTCTTTAAATAATATTAGAAACAAATATCAAAATATAATAATTATTAACACCAAAATTAATGTAAATATTAATCTCTCTTTTTACTGTATTCAATATATTACATAAATTAAAATGGTTTATTTGCAATAACCACGTCGATAACATGTTCTTAACAACTAACCAAGGTTGTAAATTTGAGCCATCGAGCTCGACCATATTTAAAAAAAAACATTGAGTTTGATTTGCGCTTAAGCTTAGCTCCTGATAAATATTCAACAAACTCCATTTTAGGTTGACGTACGCTAGAAACTTGTTAAAGATCAACTTCACTAAACTTTTAATAACCGTTAATTAAAACTCGACTCGTTTAGCAGCGTCTGGCTTAATTTGTTTACACCGAACCACAATGTTATACATATCAAAAAGAGGGTCGTATGAGAAAGATAAGGTTGTTTCGATCAAAAGAAAAAGATGCACATGCAATATGGGCTGTGGGGCAAAGAAGATTAGAGTGGGGACTGGTTGGCCAATGTGTTTTGGGAAGTAAAAGCAGGGTGGGGCTAGTCTAGGCTCTAGAGATCAATGTCTTGTGCTTTTGTCTTCAAGGTGGTATGGGGTTTTCACGTCCTATTAGTTTATAGTTATTATCCTTTGCATCTTGTTAACAAAATTTTATTTTGGTATTTAACACATATATTTTGTTGAATCCTTTGTTTATATACTTGTATATATTTGAAAAGGTAAGAGTAAATTTTAATAGTTTATTTTAAATATTAAACACACTCGTTAAAATTATTTATAATGTATGTTACATCTACATCTGACAGAATTTGAAACTTAGAAACTCAAGAAGACATGCATTTTAACGACCTTAATGTCTAATTGGAGACATGAATTTTAGTACTCTAACATATTCTAAGTGTGTATCGAGAGTTGTACGAGTTAAATATGTAGTGTATATAACTTATAAAATTAATTACATAAACTATATATTTTTTTAATTTTTCTTCTATATTTCTAACCTGATAATAAAAGAATCAAAAATGAAAAGAAATTAATTAATAACAATTGTGATTAATTTTCAAATTTTTTCTAAAATAAAGGTTTCTTAAGATTTTTCCCATATATATGTATGTACAATCTTACCCAGTATATTCCCACTTTCAGTAGGGTCTGGGGAGGAAGGATGGATACAAACCTTACCCCTATCCCAATTGGGATAGAGAGGCTGCTCCGAAAGAGTCCCCGACTCAAAGTTATCGTTTGAAGTTGATCATCCCAATGATTTTAACGTTATTTTCACAAAATAATTGAAACAACGTTAAAATTAGTGCACTTTTACTTTTGCCCCTTGAAGGCCCACACATATATACATGATATGCGTGCACCACAAATGAGGCGTTCCCATATATATGTATGTATATGTATATAATTCCTATCATTTGATATCCTTGTTATATAGTGTTAACCTTTAATAATCTACTTAGGTCAATCCAAATTTTTACTTTTTTTCAACTATCAATATTACACATGTATAATATTTTCGTTTTTTATGTGTATGTATAAATTCACATACGTAACACATATGTAGTTTTTTTCGTACACATATGTAGTTACATAAAATAAAAACTACACATGTGTTAAATGCTAAACATATATGAATTTTCGCATGTATAAAAAAGAAATATTCCTCCCTCCCTCACTTTGTATGTGTGTACGTGTATGTATATATATGTATCTTAAGATTATTTTGAAAACTCTAAATATCATGAGAATTATAAAATCTTTCTCTACATACATCACATTTCACACATGTACAAAATAGCTTTTTTTACACATCTTTACAAATATGTAAATATGTGTAAAAAAGTTAGAGTTCTTGCTGTTCATAAAAAACAACGTTCTTAGAATTCTAAATTCTCATGTGATCTTTCCTGGATGTTAGTAAGTACTAGGAGGTCATCCGCACAATTAATATGGCAGAAAATACGTGTAACATATCATAGTATCATAGATTTGATAACTAAATAAAAATTAATAAAATATAATAACATAATTGAGAAATTTTACACTTAATTTATGATATTTATAATTATTATTAATCGATTATTTTTGTATTTAATAGCATAATTCAAATTCATAAAAGGCAATTTGGCATCCAAAATTTTTTTTTAAAATTACTGTAAAAAACAATTTAATCATTTTTCAAATATATTTAATATAGTTATCACAAAACTAACATTTAGTTTCTACAAAAAAAAAAAAAATTATGAAAGCGTTTAATACACATAGGTACACATGTGTAAAAAAAGTTCTAAAATTTTTACAAACATTTAGATCTTTCACAAGTTAATCCTACCAAAAAAAAATAGTTGCAGATTAATATAAACCAGATATGAGATATCTATGGCTATATATACCACGTCAAAAAAGTTTTTTTTGGTGATTTTCTTAAATAACTAAATTATATATTTTCTTTTGGCTGTATTGATCGACTCTATGAAATACATATATACACAATACATCATTTAAACATATTTTCTTTAAAGTTAAAAATAATAATTTAGCTATTGTTTCTTATTTGCAGATTCATTCATTTCAATAAGATTTGATAACGATAACATTACGGGTGCTTGGGAGAAAGGAAAAAATGCCAAGAGCATAGTTGAACATTCAAAACCACAATGGTCCGCTATGAGGTGGCGAAAGCGGATTGGTCATGTTTTTCAACTTATTACATCCAAAAAACCAAGCAGACACGTAGGAAGTGGCAGAATGGTTAAAGGTGGTCGATGGATAAGAAACCTCACAAGAAAAAAGAAGAATAATTATTAATTAATGACTACTACGATTTTAAAGACGTGTTATAAATATATCTTTTACCAAAACTTGACACATATGGATTTCATTTATAAGTTTGCTTAGTCTTTTGTGTTAATGTTTTATTGGCAATGCTAGTAGTTGTGAAGAAGGATTTTAAGATGCAATTTGTTTAATCACTTCTTGCATTAGTTATAAATATGCGTATAGTTTTATTTGCTTATATCGATGATGTGTAACCCTATTTTAAGTGAGATTTTTACTGGGTATGCATGTTGTTGTATATCGATGATGTCTAACGCCTTGTTTTTTGGTAGACTATTATTCTTCTTAAAATCGGTTGATTTTGTTTATTATACAATTATTGTGATTGTTTACAGTTTTTCATTTGGAAGCGCAAGATAATAGACGTGATCCTCTTGTAAGGCCATTGTCTTCTTCACGTGAACTTGAGATCGATGTGTAGAACTTGACATGTAAGATGAACCGGCCGGACAGGAGGATGTTTGAACCGGATTTCACTTTTTTTTTATATTAAATTACATAAATAAATTTTAATAATATTCAGGCTTTAAGTCTGGTCCGACTTATATGATCAGTGACCCCGACCGAGTCCAGTTTGGTTATAAACATTAAGTGTAACTTACAAAACTGTTGTTTTAGTTGTGCCACTATAGATAGAGTTCATGTTCAAGTAAACGATAATATTTGTACGTTTGAGAGCGTGTGAAACTTATAAATAAGAACTATAGACAACTCACAACCAAAAATATGAGTTTGCAATGGTAGGAACTTAATTTTGTAGAAGAGATAATGGAAAAGTATCATCGTTTGCTTAATTTTCAAGGACAAAAACATTGTCTTAGTAAGAAGGGTGGTACCCTTGAATATTTATTAATGCTTTTATTTTTAAGTTTTTAGGTGAAATTCTTGAAGTATCTTTGAGTAGATTAGGATGTAAATGGTGCAAAATTTGCAAGTTATGAATGTGGGATATGTACAAAGTTTTTAAACATCATCTTTCTCCTAATAAATGTTGCTAATTCTCAGAAATATTAAAATTCAAGTGCTTATCAAATTTTGATTTAAGTATTTAAGTATTTAAGGATTCATTGATCAAATGATCAAAGATTGTACATAAATTTGATCTATTCATGATTATAGATGTCACAACCTGGTTTCTAGATGCCTAAAAGCGTTACCAATTGGTTTCATTTGTTTATTTGATCGGGCAACTTCCTTCTTTTACCTTGCAATATATATGTAACTTTTTTTATAAGCAGCAAAAAATCATTAGCAAATTATTTTTTATTTTTATATAATCGTGAGAAAGTTTTAAGGTACAAACTAACCTAGTGGTACTTCTTTGATTTCTCTTAAAAAAAAGTCTTGTGTTAAAGCCTCTTTGGGGCAATTATTTCGATATGAGTAGTAGTTTTTTCTTGAATGGTGAGGTTAAGTTATCCGTTTGTCGAATGATACTTGATTTAACTGTTAAAAAAATGTATAAATATCCATATTGTAGTATTTAAATTAAAATATAATTTTCTAGGTTTGTTTTTGTCTTCTAACTAAATACAAAATTTTTATTGCCACGAGCATTCTTAGGCCTAGGAATTGAGCTCCTTTGGGTGCCTCGTCCTTCCTAAATCCTAATCCTATAATATTTTAATTTATTATAGTTTTAAAAAATCACACATCAAATGAAAATATTGTTAAATACATGTAATAGACACATAAATCTTTTAAGCATAAACAATATCAAAGCATTTAATTATAATTTGAATTAAAGACTACACATTTAACATGTTATTTCATTGATTAATACAAGCACTGTAGTACCACGTCCAGAGGCGTACCCATTAAGGAGAGATGGGGTTCGACCGACCCGCATGAACTTTTGATTTTCAATGTTATATATTTGATCCGATCTCGATCGACCCCCAACAAATTTTGTCTCCGACCCCATGAAAATTTGACGAACCAGGTAAAGCTCAATTTAAAATTATTTTAAAGCCAAAAATAAAAAAAAATATTCAAATAACGCAATAAGCTTTACCTGTGATGAAACTCAATTAACAATAATTAATTTAATTAAATATCTAATCAGTCATAGTCTACTTAAAAAAAAGTAATAAAATCCAATTTGTATATTAAGTGATTGAATTTAATATTTATAATTCATGTTCGGTTCGCTCCTAAAAATACAATAGAGTAATAACTTATTAATATACATGTTTTTCTCCCCATCACAATAGCCACAATTTATAAATTGACTGATGTTGAAACTTTTTAACATAATGAGAAAATTAGTTGATTTGTGTATAATTTGTTTATATAGGTAATATAAAACAATTTTTTAAAAGAAAATTTAGACATTCACCTTCTTTTAATCTTTAATTTATAAATTTAAATAGAAATTTTTTGAATCATGTTGAAAAAAAACTAATTTTATAATATAATCCTAATTAATGAGATGATAATTTAGCTTGGTTTTATTAGGTATTTGTGATTTATTTTATTTGTATCAATTTTTTTGTTGATCCGGCCCGATTATATTTTAATTTGTCAAAAAAAAAATAATTAACAACAAATAATTGTACGAAAAAAAATTCCCGAACCCCCTAAAAAAATTTTCTAGGCCCGCCACTGACCATGTCTCAGCCTCTGAAAGCTCGTATCAAAATTGTGGCTTCCGGACCGTTAAGAGAACCGGTAGCAGTTAGCTATAAGGATGGGGCAACAAACGCGCATCAAAGATTGGAGCACATGTGCGAGCTCTCGGCTTTTGCTTCACCATTATATTGTAGTCCTTTAAGGGTTTGATATCGGTTCGCTATTGCCTGGGAAATTTCACTTAAAACCCCTGATTGTGGTTTAATTCAAATTAAAGCAGTTAAAGCAATGACTTATATTATTGAACAAGTAAATGTAGAAAAATTTGTATACTAATTAAAAAATTCTATATTAAGCCAATGTGCAAGCTCTGAAAATGTTGATGCACAAAAAGTGCAAAGTTTTGAAAATGTTGTAAACTAAGACAATAATTAAGCACCCATTTTTAGTCAGCTCATTCGTAGAGTTGACTTTGTAGTTGATGAGCTGACAAAAAATGTGTGCTTAATTGTTGCCTTAGTTTTTCATTATGTAGTATTAATAGATGTAATCTTGTAATCATTGAGTTCTGAACACTTTTGTAATGTTTTGTATAAACAAGATATTGAATGAAATGCTAGTGTTTATACATTCTTATGTTTATTTTGATTTGATGAGTTTTTAGTGATTGAGTGATTCAAACAAGAGATTTTGTATGTTGTTTGAATGATAGAAACAATTTGATTGATAAATAAACCATTTGGGACAGTTTACAAGTGGTATAACAACATCAAGCTCAGTTTTTTATTTAAAATTGCAATTCATTGAAGATTCTAGCTTTTGTTCACTCAATTGAAAAATCAATGATGTTTGTGTATTGATTTTGAGTAATCTTACAGATTGAATTTGAAATCATCAAGTTTTGAAGATATTCAAGCATAAATATGAGTTTTTCTACGTTTGAAAGACTATTTGAGGATAAGATCTGCATTTTTTTAATCATATCTTGATGAAAATAAACTAGTGTTCTAAACTTGAAGTTTTAATGGTATATTCTTGAAATTGAAGACATCAGTTTATCAAAGTTAACTTAACAAAGAAATTAAGTTTGAAGATGTTCATCCGCAAGAACAAACGTCGTTGATCTTCGAAGAATTGTTTTAAGACTATAATCTGCAAGAAATGTTATCATGTCTTTTGAAGTTTGAAAATTTTAAACTTAGCTGACAATCTGGTTCAGTTAGACTGCATAATCATTAAATGGATAAAACAGTTTTACGAATTTAGGTGTTTTGTTAATTCGCGTATATGGTTCACTGCATCCGCATCTACTATTATCAAAATTATAAATTTTGAGATTGAAAATAGCAAGCACTACAAACTATGATGTTGTTAATGAAAAACTAAATGCATTAATTCAATAACAATATTAATGAAAAGGTAACTCTAGATGAGTATCTCTTAACTTTTTGAAATGGAAATTAACAAAAGGAGTGTCTCAAGACACTTGTAGACCCCCCCCCCCCCCCCCCAAATAAAAAAACCTTCCTCCCTCTAAGACCACCCGGTGTGCCGTGTGAGTGGGCATGGGTGGGGCGTGATAGGGCATGGAACACCGCCCCCTCCGGAGCGTGGGTGGGCTGGCGTGAGTGGGGCAATGACAATATTACCGTTGTGGCTTCGAATCTTTTTCATTTTATACCGTTGCCAATTAAAAACAAAAAATTTACCTATTTAAACACCACATTCAACACAAAAAATTTCCCACTCTCCTCATTTCAAATTACTTCAATTTTCTTAATAAAAAAAATACTTTTCATGGATCCCAACCAAACACCAAACCAATACTACAACCCAAACACCCCACCTAATCGAAACCCGAACACCCCATCTTCGAATTGGTTCTTTAACCCTTCTCCAATGAATCCTTTTTTAATTCAAATTGTTATCGATCGTGAAATTGCCGAGCGGGAGAAGGAAAAAATTCAAAATAAATATAGAGATAATTAGCTTTATGTATTTTTTTTATTAATTTGTTATTTTTATTTATAATTTTATGTAATTTTTTTAATTTTTGATTAATTATATCTACTTATTTAATTTAAAAAAAAAAGATGACTTGGAGTGGTTAGACAAAGGGGCATTTCCACCACTTTTAGTGGAGTGAGTGGTTATGGTGGGTGCCTAGGTGGCGTATATGCGGAGTGGGTGAACCATGGGGCATACCCCATGGTCTAAGGGATATGCTTTTAACATCACTTATTGATGCTTCTTGCAACAAGACTCTAAATATTCATTAGTCGACCGGTTCAAAGTTATCCAGTGGTTTAGACATCACAAGGCAGTCAACTACAGTCGTATCGTCCTCAGTTTTGTCCTTGCCCACATGAGCATACGGCTCTTTATAGTGCTTTCATGTCAAGAAATGAAGCTTTTTTGGCTACAAATCTGGCAAATGCTTTTGATGTTCATGAAGATTTGGAATAAATTGTTAGAATTTTTAGTGTAATTAGATTAATTTTATCGATCAAAGTGAATCATAAAATTCATTAAACAAATTGGGTGTAGGTGCACACTTGTTTAAAGATTTATGATTCAACGGGGGTCTGGGGGCAGCGCCTCCGAATAGCAGTGTCCATGGGGCGGCAGCCCTGGCTGGGGTTGAGTTGCCTGGAGGCAGTTTTCAAAATCAGCGTATTACCAAATCATAATTTGATTGATCATTCTGGCCTCTGATTCACACACAAAATTCAACAATTTCATACTTTTTCTTGATTTCTAATTGAATTTTATCCGAACAAACATTTGAGTGAATCACAAATAGTTTGATCTGAAAGTGTGATCCACGATTTTCAATTCATCCGGTAATTCAATTGTGTTCGTATTCTCGAATAATCTCTACATAAATAATAGAAATGTTCTTGAAAAACTTGGCATGCATTCGCATATGCAATTGTTATAATTAAGAATCAAGAGGTACTTCAATAAAATAGGAAGAAATCAGCTAAAAAACAATCTAAACTTGTTGGGAATTAACAAGTCAAAAGTGAGATGCTTTAGCTGTAATAAATTTTGGCACTATGCAAAAGAATGTAGGACACCCAAAGCACAATACCATCTCATAAATCTACTTTGTCAATCCAAAGTATAACACAAATCATCCAAAAGCCAATGGTTGAAACTATCAATCATCCATTACATCTCCTTCGCAAGGATTTTTTTGGTCGAACATATATCATGCTTATGTACAAGATTTCGATCTTATTGTTTTGTCATTACTGATGACTTTTCAAGGTATTCATGGGTTTTCTTCCTTGCCAAAGAGATCTTTATGAAACCAACAAAAATTGGAAGTCATTTATACTAAATTTTGAAAATTCAACTTCATACAAGGTAAAGAACATTAGGTGCGATAATGAGATGAAATATCAGAAGGTCTTTAGTTAATATTTTCTGCCATGATAAAGAGACTATAAGGTAGTTTAGTGTATCAAGAACTCCTCAACAAAATGAAGTTGCTGAAAGGAGAAATCAAACTCTCATATGCATGATCTATGTTAGTAGATGAATTTCCTATTATATTACTAGTCAAAGTAGTTTATGTTAGATATTTTAGTGTAATTGGATTAAATTTGTCGATCAATGTAAATCATGAAATTCATTAAACAAGTTGGATGTAGGTGCACATTTGTTTAAGGTTTTATGATTAAATGAGGGCTCCAAGGGGCAACGCCCCCTTGGTGGGGGTTCGGGGACAACGCTCCTGGGTAGCGGGGTCCAAGGGGCGGCAACTCCTGGCAGGGGTCAAGCTGAAGTTTGATCGTTTTATAAGTTTAGTGGCAAATTTGGGAAGAAGAAAATCAGAGCCCTGCGTATATCCAAATTGAAGTTTGACCGATCATTAACTAGTTCATTCAATAAACACTTCAATTCATACTAGTTCTTTAATTTTCGAATTGAATTTTATCCGATCAAACACTTGGGTGAATCATAAATAGTTTGATCTGAAAGTGTGATTCACGACTTTCAATTCATTCGGTGATAAAATTGTATTCATTTTTCTGTGATATTCTCTACATTTTTTACTACGTGTGTGACCAACTAAAACACCATATTAGTTGTTTTTCAAGATAGACCATCTATTGGTTTTCTTTGATCGTTGTTGAATACCCCTCATTAATGTCTAAAGCATATCTAGTAGATAACAAAATAACAAGAAGCATTGAAGAGTAAATAAACATTTTTTTAAAAATAAAAATACGGTCAATGCTTCTAGTTCAAGCCCTGATTGGATTATAACTAAGCCCAGTGGCGGACCTAGAAATTTTTTTATGGGGGTCGGAAATTTTTTTTGGATAATTATTTGTCCTTAAATATTTTATTTTCTTTGCTGATTCAAATGGGGTCGGGTCGGATCACCAAAAAAAATGATTAAACTAAATTAAAGCACATATACATATAATAAACCACACCAAATTATCATCTCATTGATTAGGTTAATATAATAAAATTAGTTTTCTTTCGACATAATTTAAAAGAATATTATTTTAATAAATAAATTCAACATTAAAAGAAGGTGAAGATGTAAATTTTCTTTTGAAAAATTGTTTCATATAACCTAAATATACTAATTATATACAAATCAACTAAGTTTCTCGCTATGCTTATACTTTTGAAATTATACAATAATCACCTAATCTATAAATTATGGTTGTAATATGGAAAGCAACGCTGTATACTAGTAAGTTATTGCTCTATTTTTTAGAAGAGATCCAAACATAAATTCTGAACTTCAAATTCAATCACTCAATATATAAATTACGTCTTATTACTTTTTTTAAGTGGGCTATAACTGATTAGGTATTTAGTTAAATTATTAATTACCAATTGTGGTTCATCATATGTAATGCATATTGAGCTATTTGAATATTATTTTATTATTTTTGACTTTAAAATGATTTTAAATTGGACTTTATCTAATTCGTCAAATTTTCATGGGGGTCGGGAACAAAATTTCTTGGGGGTCGATCGAGATCGGATCATATATATAACATTAAAAACCAAAAGTTCATGGGGGTCGGTCGAACCCCATACCCAAGCATTGGGTACGCCTCTGACTAAGCCTCCCAAAATGAGTTGTTCAGGTTGGTTTGGGTAACAGATCAAAACAAGTTTGAGGTATGATGACTTTTAAACAAAATCAGTTTGAATCAAAATGGGTCGTTTTTTAAAATATCAATTTAATTCAAGTTAAATTGATTTGCAACTAAATAAATAGTTTATTTGAATAATTTTTAATGATTTTTTCACCAAATATGTTATTGATCACTCTTACCCGATTAAAATCATTATATTCACAATTTCACATAGTTTTTAGGTTACCTAACTTGAACCATATTGTGGTAATGTATTACACATCTCAACCCAGTCTATGTTATATTACTACACATTTCAATCCAAACTACAATAATTGTTCATCCGAATTAACTAATTTATCTTGCTTTGGGTCAAGATTGTCACGTCTAATTATGATTTAGATACCTTAACTAAATCTTCATTTGTTTTATTAGCAACTTGCAAGTCTAACTACTTCACATCCATACAAAGATGATTAAGATTATAGAGTGGTTTTTGTCATACATATGGTTTCTTTATCTATTAATCCACCTACTATTATTGTTGAGCCAGCAAATATAAGGAATCAAGAATCTTCAAGTTCTTTATAATTACTCTCTTTTGGTGCAACTGATAACATTTTTTATTCTTCAAAATTATGATTCTTTAGCTAGGAATTAACGTTTTAAATCAATCAAATCTTCAAGATGAGTTTACAATGGATGTTATATGCTAATTAGAAAAACATAATATGTTGTAGGAACCATAATTGGAAATTTGCAATGAGTGAAAACAAGAAGTCAATCTAGTGTGACTAATGAGTGTCTTTCCTCAAGTTTCATATCTTAAATAAAACCTAAAAATGTTAAGTGGCACTAAAATAAAATAGTTGGGTCGAGGCAACACAAGAAGAGATTATAGTTCAAGAAACAAGAAGTATGAGAGTTGACAGATTTACAAAAAAGAAAATATGCAATCAACACTAAGTGGTTTATTCATAATGAAAAGGATAATAAAGGGGTTATACTTTGCAATAAAGCAATACTAGTAGCATATTAGAACGACTTGCCATTCGATTCAGCTCTGAATAATCAGGAATGATATCTTCTTTTTGATTTTTACCAAAACAATACGAACTAAAAATTTTGTGCCTTGCTTGATTATTAGTTACTGAGGGGTTAGAAATATATCTTTGCTTAACAGAAAGAAAATAAACGTTCATTTGATCTTGATCCTTATGGATTGAACAGGGGCCTAGACTAGAGGATGCACACAAGAAGAGTGATTGATTACAATGAAATATTTGCACCAATATAGTACATGTTGAAGCTATATAATATGTTGCTAAAGTTTATTGTTTACCAAATGGACATGAAAAGTCATCATTATCATTGTAGTATATCCTACCATTAGCAAAGCTATTGTAACGTTTGAGGATAGTAAGATGTAAACAACATTACCTCTACTCCGTGGGAATGAGATGTTGCTTCCAATAAGATCCCTAGCTCATGATGTCTGATTAACCGACCAACTCAACGTTTTCAATGTTATTTTCACAAAAAATGAAGTAAAATAACATTAAAATAAGTGTTATTTTACTTTTACTCATTGAGGGTCAACACATATATATATTATATACGCACACCGCAAAGTGAGCCTTATATGGACATGAAAAGTGCTTTTCTTTATTGAAAAGTAGAGCACAGGTTTATGTTTATCAATCATTCGAATATGAATATCTCCAGTTTTCTGACATGTTTAAGTTGGACAAAGTTTTATATAGTTACATGAAGCTTCTTGGGCTCGGTATGAAACTCAATTATGAATAATTTGAAGAGCTAAGCACTTAAGGTTTCAAATGAGTTCAATAGAGACCTTTATCAATTGATCAAAATATGTCAATGACATGCTTATAAGATTAAACTAACAACAAACTTGCTAACTCACATGTTGCAACAATTATGTAGTTAACTCCAAATTAAGATGGTGAATATGTGGATCAACGTAATTATCGAGTGATGATTGGGTCATTAATTTTTCACACTTCAAGTAAACTTGACATAAAGTTTGTTGTTTGTCTTGGTGCTCTATTCCAAGCTAATTTGAAAGCTTCTCGTCAAAGGGATTTTCAGACATCTAAGGGCAAGCCTAAGCTTGGTCGTTAGTACCCACAAACTAAAAATAATTTATACGCGATGCTTATAATAATAACAGTTATAATGTAAGAAGAAGACAACTGTGTCTACATATAAGAAGCTGAAGCTGAGTATGTGATTGCTTGTAGTTGTTGTGCACAAGTACTTTGAACAAAATCAAATGTTTTACTATGTAATCTACTTCTTGGGTACTTGTATGTACATTGACAATTATGCAATGACATGTTCAAAATTCAAAAACAATGCACATAAAGATCTGATATCATTTCATTAATTATAGATTGTTTAAAGAAAAATTATTCTTCTTACATATGTCTTATTAACAAGTCAGTTTGCTGATCAATTACTAAATCATTTCATATCACCAAGTTTAACTGGATGTGTTTGAATGATCAATCTTAAGTAAATCTCCAAAGATACTTTCATAAAATAAGTTCAACTTGTTAATTTGAAAGACTTATATTTTTAAAATACAAAAACATTAAAAAACTGAAAAGCTCAAAAACATTATAACATTAAATTATATATTTTTTTATTTTGGAAATTGTAAAGCAAGAAGAAACTTTTGATAATATGAGAAATGATAGAAACAAATATACTTTTCTTACACATGGATTTAACCAAAAGATGAATGCAGCCTTAATCATATCATGTGTTAGATATTTTAGTATATCTGGATTAATTTTGTTGATCGATGTGAATCATGAAATTCATTAAACAAGTTGGACGTGGGGTGCACACTTGTTTAAGGTTTCATGATTCAATGAGGGTTCTAAGGAGACAATACCTCCTTGGTAGGGATCCGGGGGCAGCATCCCCAGATAGCGGGCTCCAAGTGGCAGTATCCAAGCCTGCGTATATTCAAGAAATCATGATCGATCAAACTCCCTGGTTCATTCAAAAATAATACGATTTCATACTTGTTCTTCAATTGTGAATTGAATTTTATTCGATCAAACATTTGGGTGAACCACAAAATAGTTTGATCTGAAAGTATGATCCATGATTTTCAATGCATCCGGTGATAAAATCGCGTTTGTATTCTGTAATTTTTTCACCAATGT
Source organism: Mikania micrantha (assembly GCA_009363875.1). NCBI lineage: Eukaryota > Viridiplantae > Streptophyta > Magnoliopsida > Asterales > Asteraceae > Mikania > Mikania micrantha. Next base: position 38,080 of record SZYD01002417.1, on the reverse strand, counting down.
GTTGGCACTTGGCAGACTTGGTATTAATTGGAAAAACAATCTCTTCCATAGAAAAAAACTAAATTCTTCATGTAAAAGTGACATACGGGTCAATCATATCAACACTCTATGTGTCATCATAAATTGGTTGAGAATTATAATCATTTATCAACATGTCATTTTATTATTGGTCGTTGAGGTTACCTATGTCATAGAAACAAAAAATAGTCATGACTATACTATTAATAAAGAAAAAGAAAAAGGAAAAGGAAAAGAAAAATTGAAAAAGAAAAAATATCTGTAATATAACAAAATTAAAAAGAAAAAGAAAAAGAAATATTGAAAAAGATTGTTTCAATAAATCTATTATAGATTTATCAATGGAAATATAATTTAAATCAAAAACATATGGCTAGCTATTGAACTTTTAATATATTGTCGGTCATTTAAGAGCCAAACATCTAATATTTTGGAATCAGTTGCTTATTGCAAAGTCACTTTCTAAGATTGGAATATATATTTCAATGGATGTGGAAACCCACTTACGTGGTAAATTTCCAGGTCTCTGTTAATACCCGAATAACCTAGAGAAACAGGTAAAACACGGTCACGAGCAACCAGGTCGGTGGCCTGTAAGAAAAGTTGCTCTAAATAGGGATTAAGCTTGAGACCTCTAAGTTGTCTCTCCTCCACATTAACCACTACGCCACTTTCGTAAAGGTTAAGATTGAGAGGCTTTGTTATCATGGTAAACGGCTCCTCAATTTGCAACAAAGTGAACCCTCAATAGTCATGTGGATGAATAGGTTTTACTATGATTGAATATTTGGTCCATAAAATATAAAGACCTTTCCTTGTCTCCTAATGCCAATAACTTTAAACGCTTCTATTGCTCCTATTATTCCTAAATAATAAAGTCACTTGCTTTTAACCATAATATGAAACTTACATGCTTTGAAACCCGTTAGTATTAGGTTACTGACGTGTTTAGAAAGCATGCAACAAAAGAAACGAGACAACAAGCCTTTTTACCATGTTCATGACCTGTTTTGAAACATGTTAGTATTCAATCGTAATCATCAAAGCCTATTTTGACGTGTTTTTGTTGGATATTTAGTGTAATTGGATTAATTTTGTTGATCAACGTGAATCATGAAATTCATTAAATAAGTTGGGTGTGGTGTGCACGCTTGTTTAAGGTTTAATGATTTAATGAGGGTTTTGGCAGGGATCTGGGGCAAAGCCTGGAGGCATAATAAAAGGTGAAAACTGCCTGGAGGCAGTTTCCAAACTCCCATAGTCCCATGTATCCAGAATATTGATCAATCAAATGGTCTCTATGGTTCATTCACGAATTCACAAAATTTCATACTCGTTCTTGATTTCGAAATTGAATTTTATCCGATCAAACATTTGAGTGAACCACAAATAGTTTGATCTGAAAGTGTGATCCAAGACTTTCAATTCATCCGGTGATTCAATTGTGTTCGTGTTCTGGAAAATTCTCTACAGTTTTGACACTAACAGTTATATACTAATAAGTCGCAAACTGAGTAACCATACTAATAGATCCCCTCAACCAGTCTTTATAATTGGCATCGGTATCAATCAAGGCCTATTTTGAACTGCACCACACAACCAACCGCATCATCGTGCTCGTTCACCGTGTTATCTACCACCCTAGCATGTTTGTAGAAAGTTTATCTAGGGACTAGGCTCTCAATTGGTTCTCTTTTGTAGGATTAATTATTGATTTGTTCAACTTAGATTTAACATTAAGATTTAAGGATCACAAGAACAATTATGATCGACAAATTTAATTATCTGTACTACTATATAATACATATAGGAAGGACACAATGATCTTTTTACCAAAAACTCTTAAAATTTAGAGTTTTACAACTCTTAGAACATAAAGTACAACAAACAAACTTTTAAGAGCCGTAAACTAAATGGTTTCTTTTACTTTTTAGTTTGTCCCACATTGATACATTTAAAAAATAAGTGTCATATAATACCTATAAAAGAAAACCCTCTCAAATCAAATAAATTACTTTTTCACACTTTTGTCATATCATATTTGGCATTTTAAATTATGAATTTTATCATAATAATTTTTTAGTTAAAAGAGTTGATTTGACAAAAATTAGTTGCATTAAGCTTTTTACGAGCCAAAAGCAGTAGTCTAATTGTTTTGTTTTCCAACGTATCGCGCGGTCTCTTCTCACTAGTAATAAATAATAATATTCAATATTTCTCTCTTCTCTAAATTAATAAAATTATGAAATAATGTTTTATCTCTCTCCTTCTTATTTTTATTTCTTCACATATATCATCTACATATTACATATAATAAACGATAAAACCTTGTTACACGGATTTACATCGCCGATTATGAAAACACTGGTTATTGGAACTAATTCAAACTTTTCAATGGTTAAACCAATAGGTGATTAAATCAAATACGATGAAAATATGATTACATTTATGTAAATAAGATAAAATTACATAATAAACTTGTTAGACATTATGTTACGTGTGTTAATTGAACTAATTCAAACTTTTCAATGATTAAACCAATAGGTGATCAAATCAACCTTTTAATGACCTTTCAATCTACGGACCACTATTGTTATATTTTTGCAAACCATTCAAATCAATAGTGTAATTTTTTGAAGTCAGAGACTATTTATGCAAAATCGACATACCACATGCAACAACGGAGTAATTAACTCTATTTTATTCCTACATTTAAACCAGCAATCGAGAAAGAACTCATTCAATTTGTTAACCAAATTAAACATGTCATCCCAACATAACCAAACTGTGTGTTTTTATTTATATTTATTATTTTTAGTTATAAGTTTTTAACCAACTTTATGAATCAAAAACTATATAATTTTATTTTTAGTACAACCAAAATATAATAATCAAATTATTGATCAAAGGAAAGAATATGAATAAATTATTTGATTACGAAAGTTGTGTTGGCAGACGACCGTAGCAATTAACCCTGACCCCACCTGCATATGCATACGCTCCTCCGATGAGTTTACGAAACCGGTCGACTCAATCACCCATCGTCCTCCGGTGATAACTTTATCAGTACGCTTCTTCCTGTTAGTTAATTTAATGGAAACCTCTTCTAATGGCAAATCTCATCGAATAATCCCCAATTTTGCTGCTACTTCTCAGCGAGACGTCACTTACAGGTTCATCTTTGATCATCTGCACTTGTTTTTTTAATCATTCGCCTTCATTCGTACGGTTTAGGATTTGATCGTTGATCGTTGTGGTTTTGATTGGTTTAGTTGGTTTGAGTTGTTTGTAAGTATTGATAAGTTTTTAAGTTGATTATTTGCTAATTGAGATCATATTTAGGGTTCTAGTGGTTTAGTGATTATGACTGTCTGATTATTTAGATCAACAAAATGGGTTTTGGAAGCAAATCTGAGTTCTACAGCGTAGCACATGCTGTTATAACTGGATATCTGATTATGGTTATTTACTGTCAAGTAATCATCCTTGCTGTGTGCCAAAGAAATCATAAAAGCTTCTTTTTTTTTTGACATAGAAAGCAGATAATAGAAGAGTTTGTATAGATTTTTGTTTCCTTGCTTATGAATAAATAGCAAAGACGAGATTCCAGTCGGTGAACTGCAGTGTTTGGATCTTCTTGGTTAAAATCATGTGCAAGTAGCATACAGTGGCAACTGGAACTTTTAGATATTCTTAGAGGTTAAGAATCTGGAGAAGTTAGTGGGATTTCATTTTGTTGTTGATCTCCAGTCTGTAGGAATCGGTGGGTTTTGTATACATGTTGCTTTGATTGTTCATAATTTGCAGATTGATATATATATATATACACACACATGCGCGTAACAGTAGATATATTTGTGAGTTTACACAAGTAGATATAATGTGACGGTTTACACAAGTACTCCTTAGATTTGGCACCAATTAACTACCTAATGCACCTGTCATCGACCTTGTTTGACCCACTAGAGTTTTATACTAAATTACAGATATTAATAATGCTTATAGACTAAGTTAAGCTTACTACTTCAGTACTTCTAATACAGTCTAGAGGAAATCAACTTATTAGTATTTTTCCAAACTTTTTCAAGAGAAAATTTTATCGTGTTGTAGAACGAGTAGTAGCTTCAATGGCACCAGGGGATGTTTCCCTCTAATAGTATTTTGTAGTCAATAAAGCATTCAATTTTTTGATAACTAAATAGTCTTATAGTTTCCAAATTTTGTAATGCTCTAACCCCCCTTACTTCGGCTCTATGACTTGATTTTTCTTTGCCAGGCTATCACAAAATTCTTTAAACTGGCGGACTACCTTTTTTTTTTTGGTTTTGAATCATGGAAGAAACATACTTAGTCAACACTGCTGCATGATGAAACTCCATGTTGTGCCAACTCCTGAGTTTTTAACTTATGCTTCCATGGATGGTTGGAGGAAAACGTGTTTGGTTCAATATTTTAGGTTAAAAGTGTCTTGTGGAGTGCAATTCTGAATATGTTAAGGCTTTTTTTTGTTAAGGGACCTACTTTGGTTTTTCCGCTAATTACATAGTTAACAAATTTAATAGTAGTTTTTGTGATATTAAAATCTTTGTGCAGTTATCACTTTTAGGTGGGGTTAGGGACATTTTATAATACTAATCAGTAATCAACTAATCACTATAGCTAAAAAGTTGTAATAAATAAAAAGTTTGAACTATGTCTTCTTTTGGCATGGTGGAAAATTGAAGTGTGAAAACTTTGTCAAGGCATGCATACACACTTAGCTAAAAGAAATGTTATGTAAGGACAAGGAAGGTAATTGCCATAAAGCACCAGCAAAATCAGACTTTGAGAAAGCCACCTTGTCAACAAGGTGAAGCGTGTGGGAGGTAGTCAATGATTGGAGCATCAATTTAGAGTCAGATATAATAAGAGATCGAAGATGTATTTTTTGGTAAAGGATAATGCTAGAACCATATGGAACAATTTCGATACCTAAAGAACAGTGAAGGATGACCTAGATTTTTTAATGACTAACCTGAGATAAGTTGGTCATCTATGTTGCTAATAACTACAATATTGTTTATTGTTGCTACAGTATTGTTTCTAGGAATGATGCCAAAATGTACATAACGTTGTTGCCATGTGAATAATTTGAAAGCAATGGATTGTTATAGAGCCTAAAAATCTAAGATCGTGAAGAGCCTTAAAGAGATGTTACTATTAGAACCATGCTCATGGCCTACTTATGAAGCAAACAAATACGATGAGGGCATTGAATATCAACAAGTTAGGCAGGCTGCCTCATATAGACATTTTTCTATAAAGAAAAAGCATTCTAGATTTCAGGTTTCTAGAACAATAATTTCTATGAGATCAAGAATGAGAACATTTAAATATTTGTTGAATAGAAAATAAGGCGAGAAGTATTATAAATTCAATGCCTAATTGTTGACAAATTCCTTTAACTCCAAACTGTTTCCTAGTGTTGTCTTGCTTTAACTTGTAAACCCATTTGTAATGACCAATATTAGTATTATAAGTCCAGGGAAAGTAATAAAGTGACATCATTTAATGAGAGCAGAATATTCGTCAACAAAACCATAATGTGACACCTTTATGGTATATATTGGGTAATGATTGGGGGTTAAGCCAAGTTTTTTAATGAGCGAGTTGTTCAGGGCTAGATCATGGTGGTGATGATGGTGATGTAGGTGACATAGGTGTCAAGGAAGGGATAGGGTTCATTGGTCTATTGATCCATATGATGAATGAAAATTAAGAATTTGACAAGTGAGGTTTTGGCCTTTCAGGGTGATGTTGCGATTTAAGGGTTATATCATCATGGTGGTGATGGTGGTGGTGATGTAAATGACATAGCAAGGAATTGGTTTTGTTAAGCCTAATAAAGGGTGTATCGAGTGCTTGATTTAACTCCCGCCAAACCATTTTTTTTGTGCATATTTAGGGGGAGGGTCAGATTGTGGACAGAACATGATGTACACAACTTTACCCTACACACTTATGAATCCTAATGATAAGAGAAAAATAAGAATTTGAACTTGAGGGTTTTGATTTTGGGATTGTAGAGTGAGACTTTTGTGATGTTTGGGGCTATTGACAACCATGTGAGGTGGTGATGAAGTGGTAAATAAACATGATGTTGAGAGTATAGTGGAGTATGCAAAGGGGTGAGATTAAATAAAAAGAACTAGAAGTCATAAAATGTAGAAAACATGGATGAACATGATCGAGCCTTTTATGCGAAAATGGTTGATGATGTATGAACACCTTAAAAAGTGATTGGTGACTGACTTATGTTAGTGCAAGTAAACTTGCTCTGCATAACAAAAAGGTAGTGTGAAAGTCAAAGAATTCATTATCAAGATACCTTTTTTCACTAGATGGGTACGTGAAAGATGTTGAAAAGCATTTATTTCCTGTGGTGAAAACATTTTTACCGACGTCATGAATAGAGGCACATCAAAGCTAATGATGTGCTTTCGAATTATTCATGCTAGCTATGTTGGGGGAGATGCGTTGTTTGCTTCTGTGGGAATGTAGAAGAAACAACAAAGGAAAAGGTGTGGTTTTTTTCATGTGTAGCAGTTAGGGAGTCATGAAATCATGACTAGTAGAAGCTCTCATTATGTTTGCGGTTGTTATCATGAGAAGTCCCACCAAACCCACCATCATCGTGAATGCGGTTGTTATCATGATAAGGCCCACCTTTATGGTTGCCACATTTGTTGTGGCAATAACCATAGAAGGCTTGAGAACGTAACTGTGAAGTGGATAAGGACGACTAGATCTTGTGCACGAGAAACCAAAATAGTTCTAAAGTCCATAAGAGGTGCCATAAGGTATTGTGTAGTGGGCAAGGACAACTAGTCGTTGAGAGGCGAGAAGCAGAGGCATTTGTAGAGGAGCCTAGGAGGGGCCATAAGGTGGCGACTCACCATTCGGCTAAAGTATTAAGGTCTTGCCAATAATGTAAGTAAAAACAAGAGTGACACATGGTGCACTCAATGGATGAGCTTATAACTCATAATCACTAAAAAGAAAATGAAATGCAGTGAATGTTATAGGGAATTTCCTTGCAATAATGATGGAGTTGATGCCATTGTATTCTTCATGTGGACTGGAGAGGATACACATAATGAGAAGTTTTCCAATGGTTAAGCATACTCTTAAGCATTTAATTTCCATTGTCATGGATCTCAACTTTAGGTTGTTTTTAGAGTTTATCCTTATAAAAATTTATGGCGTGCATAAATTTGCTTTAAGGGAACCTAGAGAGCTATTGCAGTGCTTATACAAAATTTGGATTGTCTTTTGACTGTGCTTAATGAAGGTTCCAATAAGCCATATGGATGAATTTCAACAATATATGTAGGTACCCCTAGTATTATAATAATAACTATGTGATACATCTAGTCTAATACGTTAACTTAGAGAATGAGACTCATAACTCGTTTAATTCGAGAAATTAGATATGTTTTGTAATGTGTGGGTAGTTTCTCGTGAGAATTTAGTGACCATTTGGTGGTCTAATGTTCTTTCAGCAATGTTAGTAGTAAGTATGTATAAGTTTCACAAGCAGAAATCTCTATCGTGGATGTCATATTATGGAACACAAATATTAAAGACACAAAGACGGCATTTGTTACCATGTTTTCGACGTGGTAAAATGAGCGGTTGTGTAATAGTTTTAAAATGGTTTTGTTCCATTTCAAGTAAATATAAAGTGGGTCAAAAGAGGTTAGGCTGGCCGTCATTTATGAATTTTTTATATAAGTAACAAGCTAAATATAGTTACCAAATTATACCCTTACTTTAGTAAACCAAGGTTTTATGCAATTGAATACATACTTTGGTTGACTTTCTACCCTTTCCACATATTTCCTTTTTTGTTGAATTTTTGAGCTTGGTCCATTTGCAGATAAAATTCTCACTTTGTGGGCATTATTGCATACTTGAACTAAATTTTGCAGATGTGGATGTTGTGGATACGACTTGAACCTGAGTTCGTCAGCACGGAATACCTCGTCCATTGGCTCCAAATACGGAAAATCGATAAAGACAGGGATGATATCATTCTTTTGCATAGATGAGACCAGATTCACTCAAGTAGATGATTTCCGCTGTCTACCATTACCACATTTTATCTCAAAATACCTGTGGCGCAAGAAAACCAAACTTCTATGTCGAAAATGTAATAACCACATCGGAAATGCGTATGATGACAAACCATACCCTCCTCTCGTAGCTGATTTAGCATCGGCAGGTGACATCTCATCTTACAGAAAATATGATGTTAGAATTCGAGCCGTGCAACCTTCCTCATCTCTGGAACCTGTTCTCCCACTTGTGTGATACCTTCATCTCTCAACACTTTTAACACCATGCCTATTTGTAGCACGGTAATCTTCCATACATACATGCATTTGTTGCATTTTATTTGCAAAGTTTTGTGTTTTGGTTAGTACATGTGTACACTTCTAGTTTGTCTCGGATTGCTATGAATCTTAATTTAAGTGTAACGTTGTATACACACGTCCCCTGTTCATGTAAATTTTCATATATGCTATTCGTTGATTGGTTTTGAGCTATATAGTTGTTGATTCTTGAAACCATACATTAGCCTATTGTGAATGTGCCATCTTGTTATCATGCCGGGGCGGCATTGGCCCGTTTTTCAGGCCAAAAGCCTCGATATAGTAGTTTTCGGTCGAAAAAATTTATACGTATTAAGCTCGGCTCCTTCGTTTTTCTTCATAAAATTCCTTGGGCCTCCTTGGATTTTAAAAATTAATAAAGTTGAACTAATATTGTAAACATTACCTTTAAGGGTTTACAGTATCAGTTGTTATCTTGTTCATTAGCCAATCTTGAGTTTAAATCTTGTTTTGGGCCTTAAAAATTAAAATAGGCCTTAACTATTAAACATTACTTATTTCAATAATCGTCTTCGCAAAGGAAATTGTTGAAAAGTTTGATTCGGAGTGTATAATCAATAAGGTCAAAGAGTTTAAAGGTCGTCGCGTTGAATTGTGATTCTTCTTCCGGGTACTTATCTTTTCGTTTTAAACATTTTATGTCTTGTTTGATACAAAAATATATATACTATTGAGTGGAACAAATATATGATATTTTAAACTTTAAATTGTTTGACCAAACTCGAATTTTAGCCAGAAACATAACGATAAGGAAAAAAAATTGCCTCATGACTTTCGGCCCACTCGGACAAAGTTTTCAAGCTCCGCCACTGCGGGGCGGAATGAGATGGGATGGAGACATAGATAGGGCTGATAATTTGTGACATGAAAGTGTATTATTTAACTAAAACATGAATTATCTATTAAGAAAATGTGATTGCGACATGTTTTTGAACTTGCTCATCTGTAGACACACATTGATTTCTGTCTTTAAAGTTTAAACATCATTCATAATTTATGAGATGGGTGAATTTTGACTGTTTTTTATGGCTAAAAGGTCAAAGCTAATAATACATAAGAACTATTGTTGTTTGACACTTGCGCCTTTTGTAAAGCCATCAGTTAGTTATTTTTAAATTAATTGACGTGTTTTTTTTTATTTTAATAATTCCTACAAAACTTTTTTCACGAATAAAGTATTAATCTATTTTGAAATATTTTATTCTGTCATGCAAACATGATATGATTTTATAGCTATAGTAGCTTTGATGACAAATAAGATTTTAACTAGTAAAGTCGGCCCACTCTTCATGGCAGGCAACAGAGTATTTTTGAAAAATATAAATGGATTCTTTGGATAAGCACAAAAAGATACGTAGAAAATTACGATGGATCGGTTCTTCATATAGTACAAATTGCATCGTAAAAGGTCCCTAACATTGAAAATACAGTATTGTAGAAAAGGTTAGCAACAAATCTATTGTAACATTGACAAAAAAAATGGTAAGAATAAAACCAAATGTATAAAATTGCAGTAGTTTGATTTTGTCATACCTCATACGTTGTGATATAAACATGACCTAACATTGATACTACAAGTTCGTTTAAAAAGTTAGTAACAAATAAAACATTATAATCTTGAAAAAATTGTAAGAAAAAAACCCAAAAAAGAAAGAAAAAAAAGAAAAGAAAAAAACGTTATGGGGATGTGAGGCAAAAACCCAATTAAAGGATTGGAGGATGAAACACGTTAATAAACCAAGTATAAACGTATTTAATCACTAATAAAACACGTTCTATGTTCGGTATAAGGATTCTAATAAAAGTTATTTAATATAAAATATAAGAAAACTAAAAGAAAAAAATATTATTGTATGTTTTAGTATGATGATAAAAAAAAGTAATTTAACATAAGAATATAAGATGATTTAAAGAAAAAAATGACATGGAAAACAAAAAAAATTTTAGACTTGAATTTGGATCAAACCTATGACCACTAAGGCCACTGGGAGTCGTCTCAGTTTTCCCCATTGTCACATCAGCGTCACATCATTTTTCTCCAGTTTTCTTCATTTTCAAATCTTATTTTAATTAATTATTTTAACAATAAATAATAATAATAATAAAATAAAAAAGATTCATTAAATTAAAAATAAAAAGAGAGTACAAAAAAAGAAGAGAATACAACCTAAAAAATTAAATTAAAAAAATAAAACTGAAAAAAATGCAAACATCCGTCCAAAGTAAAGAACTAGAAGGGGCAATGTCATCATCGGGTGTGTTGAACGGGTTCATTTGAGGCGTTTGTATATTTTTTGGACGTGGTTTTCTAAATTTTTTGCTTGACGACCCACCATGTGATGAACCTCCTTCTATTTTGCTTCAAAATTTTATAAATTTTGTGTATAGAATGTAGAAGATGAGAAAAGTATGAGATTTTTTCTTATTTAAATAGGATTACAGTTGTAATTTTTTTTTTTAAAACTCCAACGGTCATGTTGACCTTCAAACGGCTAGATTCACGCTTGGCCTCAATCGGCTTCCCCACCCCGCTATTCCCCGAGCCGAAACCGGGGACGTGGTGTTCGCAGCCGGCCCCGGTTTGGTGATGGCCTCCCCGTGTGTATCCCGAAGGCGACTCCAAGTGCTCTAACAAAGGTTTGCGAAATCTTACTATCAAATAAAGTACCTAAAGTAGACCACAATTATATTTAATATAAAATAAAATTATTTAATATATAATAAAAAAAAAAGTTGCTTTGAGCGTGGATAGAACCCATGACTCATAGCAACTTACCACCAAGCCAAAACAACATAGTGAACATATGATGGAATTCAACTGTATTTAACATAAATCAGAATTGTAGTAAAGACAAGAGAAAGGTGTTCACCGAAAAAACAACCAAATCAAACATCACTCGATGAATGGACATTGATGACGTTGCACTATCTCGTGCCTATATCAATGTTTTCGAACGAATATGTATTTTGGAAACGTGGTCGAACCCAGTTTTTTGTCGCAACTGGTTGTGATGCCTACCAGATGAACGACATAATTTCTGGAAAATGGTGTGGCTTACAGCCAGAAAGTCGCGAAGTTTAACGGATTCTGGATCCAACACCATAATAACCGAAAAGGTGCTGCTAGTGACATGATGCCAACCAATCTAACCAGTCGCGCACGTGAAATTACCGAAAACACAAAAGAACGGATAATAAAATATATATAATGTGGAGTGATTTTATTTTATAGTGTTTTTTAGTTTTATTATGTAATTTGATTATAATTTTTTTTAATTTTGCTATGTAATTTTAATTTAATTTTAATATAAATATAAGTCTTTAATTAAAAAAATTAAAAATCAAATAATAAAATATTAAATTAAGGTAATGATTAAAATGAAGTGATGAGAGGGTGATGGTAACATTTATGTAAGGTTGTTCAAAATGCTTGCTCAACGCTCGCCTGTACCCATTTCAAAAAAGATCGAAAAAAGCTCGTTATCAAAGCACAAGCATACTCTCGTTCGGTTTGGTTCGACTCGTAAACAACTTTACACTTATGTATTGTATGCAAAGAGACGATGAATATCTAGTTGTATATATAACGGAAGATTAGTACCAATGAGGCATTGCCTCAATGGTACCCAAGATTTTTCCAAATATGAGGTCTTGGGTTTAAATCCCTTCCACAACAAAAAAGGTGTATGAGAGGGGGGTCAAGGAGTTTTCTCAGTGGGGTTTCCTCCTGGGTTGGTTGTGGTGGCTCATGGGACTATAGAAGGTTTATGTAACTAGACCTTTGTGATATGACCGGTAAACAGCAGTGAGTTTACACGATTGATACATTCGCCGTTCAAAAAAAAATGTAACGAGTTTTTTTCCAAATGGGTGTAATTGAAAAAAATATTTACCAAAAAGGTGTACTTGAAAACTTATTTACCAAAATGGGTGTTTTCCTTTATTATTGTTTTTCTTTTTTTATTAGTTAAAAGTAATTAAATAAAGAAAAACACTCATTTTGGTAAATATGTTTTCAACTACACCTTTTTTATAAATATTTTTTCAATTACACCTATTTTTTGGTAAAAAACTCAAATGTAACGGAAGATAAGTACACGTTGGCCTAAGGCGAGTGGCAGTCATGATTACTGATTGACTATTGATTGCAATTGCAATGTACATGGTCTTGCAATTAATAATGATGTGACTGCCACCTGGCAATTTGCTGCTGACTGTACAATTTTCTTTCATTTTCACTCACGAGCCCTGCTTGTTTTTCGGTCCTTTCTCCTGCTACCACCAATTATTCAATTTTTGTTTCTCATTGGTTCAGTACTTTCTTTCTTTCTTCTGTAAATATTTTATTTTATAAAAGTGTAAATATAAAAATAATAAAAAAAACAATCTAATTTTTTAATATATCTTTTTTACTTTCTATTGAGAAATCATATATTTTTAATTTTATCAAATCCTATAATATGTAAAAATAAGCAATTCACAAAAGTAATTTTATATCCTAAATTCTACATACACACACATGTATACCAGCTAAAGAGTCAAATGTGACCGAGCTCTTACCATTCAAAAGAAAACTTGCAATTTAAAAAAATCTTTAGTTAAACCTAAATAATTTTACAACTTTTCATTAAATATTAGCCCTTTGTTCGGTATGTATATAACATCTAAAACACATAGAAATTTAACTCATAAATCATTAAAAATTTAATTAACTGTCTATATTTTTGAAAAAAAAAAAAAAAAAAAAGCTATAGCAAACCATTTGGGCTAATTTAAGATTAAACAAGTTTATCATTACAGTTTATAAACTTTAATTTGCATAAATTAGTTTATAATTTTTTCTTGTATTTTTTTGTAATTTCAATATTTCAAATTTGATACAAGGACCTTTCAAATAAAATAAAAAAACGTTGGTTATTTATGATATTAACAAACAACTTTCTTATTTCTTTATATTTAAAGGTAAGATTTGCATTCATCATAGTCTTAGACCCTACTAATTAGTTGTTTATGATATTAACCATTTTAAAAATTAAATTGCCTTTCTAAATATAGATCAACCCATAAAAAAAGTGCCTTGCAATTATAGTTAATTTCTAAAGAAAAACAAGCATTTATGTCATTTTCAAAAGACTATTTATACATAAAAGCATTGCTGGTGTTTTTCTCATCTGATACAACAGTATGCACCATCACCATGTCACAATGATGTGATAACTCAAGCCTCAAAGAGCATATCCTGTCATTCATGCTAAAAAGAAATCTATACCCATTTGAGGAGTGAATTGTAGATTAAAACTATTTAATTAATTAATTAGCAGTTTTATTGATAACTAAGAAATTCATGAACAACATAGACATAGGTTAACAATTAGGCCAATAGCCAGAAGTCCTTGTGCCATCTGGTGCTGATCAGGTACCCACCGATCCCTTTGCTCTGCTTTCGCACCCCAATCGTCAAGCATTCGACCCTGTTGATGCACTGCTCCACGAATTTCTCCGTGCTACTCATCCCACCCAAGCTTAACCAAAAAAGAATCAAATCGATAAGTAGGGATGACAACGTGTCATGTATTGGTATCTCAAACATATATCTTACTATGAATATGTATCCCATACCCGACTCAATACATGTCAAGTGGATGTTGGGTAATTTACCCGTCATATCTCAGGTATACTTGTTAGTAAGTTAAAAAAAATTTGTTGTGATTTCTAGAGGTGTTTTTTCCTTCCCTTGAATACTCACATGTTTTAGATAGCTGGTATGCCTACTGGGTTTGGGTTTTTTTTCCATCTCTATTGATAAGTTACGAGAAATGAACTTATCATGCTATTGTCAAAACGAAAAAAAAAATCAACTTGTAACCAGATTCCGAAGATGAAGTTGCAATTTCATCAATAATCTTTAAAAAGGTACAAAACTTTCTTGTGTGATATAAAGAAAAAGAAGATTGATAGTAAAAAAGTTTGAAAATGACACCAAAACTTGCAACAAGATTCCAAGAATAAAATTTGGCAATTGATTTGTCAGCATTACTGTGAAAGACAAGATTTTGTCAGCCTTTTTCATTTCTTTCAACTACGTTATCCCCATCACAAGCTAACACACAATTATTGAAGGGTTTGGTTATTCTTACACCATGCCTTTTTTATTTGAACACCTCACCGGCTTTATACGTTTCGTATAAACTTATATGAGACGTATAGCCCCTCTAACACCCCTCTAACACCCAATAATTTGACAATTATTGGTCACGTATACCCACTTATGTAACCTATACGACGCATATATGAGTCCAATAATTGACAATAACAATTTTTAACAAACAATGATTGTCCCACGAGACGTGTAAAAAGTGAGGCGTGTGTAAACAACAGGACCCTATTTTAACAAGTTTGGTCCCATATAATTACTTGAGTTTGAATTTGTTGACAGGTTTCAATCGTTTCAATTATTTAGCATCGTTAATTTATCTCACAGGACCACCCATGTTTAAAAACCCTAACTAGTATCTACAACAAAAATTTTGGGAAAACATCAAATTTAAGCACAAAGCTTGCCTAGAAGAGACAAATAGGTCCTAGACCAATTATTGTAGCGTGTGTCAGAAAGGTTATACATCTCGTATATGCCTACTTAAGACCTATATTACCGACCGGTAGGGTATTAAATTAAAAAAAAAAAAAGAGGATTTGCTCATAATAAAAGGTTAACCGAGTAATCAGCAGAAACATCATAACAAATCTATATTTTTCTAACAATAACCACGAAAACAGTAATTTTGACTACACTTTCTACCAAATCCTGATGATTAATTCATAAACTCACCATATAAATTCGATGAAATTAAAGCCAAATAAAACTTATAATGAAAGTATGAAACAAATTTGAAGAAATAAAGACTGAAAGTGACGAACCATCGAAGGATCGGAGAAGAGTTGTTTTGCCCCAAAACAAGAACCGACACATCGAGCTTCTTGACTTGGTTCACAACTGTTTCTAGCTTTGGTCCACCCTGTATCACCAATGCTTCCACCTCCACCTGCTCACAATTCCAAATCTCAAATTGATTCAACAAATTTGGGGATCTAACATCGATTACCCCCAAAATCGATGTTACATTGGG
>SZYD01002417.1:0-17500 GCA_009363875.1 Mikania micrantha | reverse complement strand
TCATCTTTCATTTTCCAAAGCCTTTAGAATTCATTTTCATCTCGCTTACAGCGGTGGGAGTTCAGGTCTTTCTCAGACGAAGGAGGTGAGGGGCTTTTAGCGGTGAGTGACCGCACGGCGCACGATTTTAGTATCTGAGAGCATCACCAATAATAAACATCAAAAACATCTAAAAACATGCCATGTCAGCTGCCACGTCACCAAAACACCCATTCTTTAAATTCTTCAAAAACATTTTCAATAAGGAAACCCAAAAACACCTAAAAACACTGCCCACTTGCACACTTAGATGACCCACATTTAATAGCTTTTGTCAGCCAAGAATGCATTCTTGGTTATGAATGCATATTTTATAAATGTTGCTCTCCAATAATGTTTGGTCTCATGAACTGCCACGTGAGATTCAAAAATCTCCAAGAATTTGTTATTCGAACTTGCGTCGAGGAGACTCAAACTTCCACGTGTTTACCTTTTGATCTAGCCAACGTTTTTATCATTTCTAGAAGAAAAATGTATTTATGTATAAAAGTTAGTTAAAAAAACCAATATTAATGTTCACTTCGTTTCCAAACGTATGTATAGATGATTGTTACGAATGATTATGAGGTCTTCAGAAGTGTGTGTCCAAGCTTTAGCCAAGCTATTTCCGGTCGACTTATCACAATAGGATCATACGGTCACTTTGGGTGACAATATAGGTTAGGTCCAATAATGATATATGTAATAATGATATATATAAAAGAAAGAAGTATAATATCTGTAATAAGGATATAAAAACAAACATTTTAATTGATCTTTACAAATTTTATAGATATAAGTTTTAATAGAGGGTTTAGAAAGTAGAGAAGTTATTCACGAGAACTCGATCAAATGAACTCTGATTTAACTCTTTTCCGCGGCATTTAACCATCTCAATCCTAAATATGAATATTTGTGCTTTCACTTTTAGTGTTTAGTGTTTATTTTTTAGATTTAACGTATAAATTTATCTTTAAGGTATAAAGTTTAGTTTTATAGTTTAAGGCTTAGCTTTAGTGTTTATGTAACATCTGTCATATTTTCGTGTCTGACTTTACCTAATTTGTTATGTAAATCCTGATTTGGTATACATTAGATAAGAATTATATATGATTCTTAGATAAAATAAGAATCCATACTTAAAACACTAGAATTTATATTTTTGTTTGTGAATTTTATTTAGACCTTTTAAGCAAACATTATAGATATACATCGTTTTTTATTAAAGCATGTTCATCATATCTTATAACTAGTACACAATTAGCAATATTAGCAGTCTCATTTGGCACATAATTTTAGTTGTATTCTAAGAAACAAATATCATGATTATTATGTAATACCAAACTGAATAACTAGACTTGTAACATAATCTAACACATTGTCACATTTTACATAACACATCAAGTTGTGTCAATCATTTTACCTTGAATTAAATTGAAATTTTTAAAAACGATTCATTTATACCAAACCGATTTTGCTTAAAACTCATTCTGATTTACACCCACCCTGACTCGAACCCATTCTAACACATTGTCACATTTTACATAACACATCAAGTTGTGTCAATCATTTTACCTTGAATTAAATTGAAATTTTTAAAAACGATTCATTTTTACCAAACCGATTTTGCTTAAAACTCATTCTGATTTACACCCACCCTGACTCGAACCCATTCTAACACATTGTCACATTTTACATAACACATCAAGTTGTGTCAATCATTTTACCTAGAATTAAAGTGAAATTTTTAAAAACGATTCATTTATATCAAACCGATTTTGCTTAAAACTCATTCTGATTTACACCCACCCTGACTCGAACCCATTCTGACTTGTTACCAAACCAAACCGCCAATTTTTATAGTTTTGTAACTTTATTATGATCATTTTTATAAAAAATATATATAAAAAGGTGCCAACGAGAATTTTTTTGAAAAATAATAGAAAAACAATGTCACACATACGTAATTCCTTCTTACAGGCTTGTACAACTGTGTTACATCGTTTTTTATTATTTTTTTTAAAAAAAATATAGTTGGCGATTTTTCATTTTTTTATAAAAATGACCCTTATTATGTTACAAAACTGTAAAAATTGGGTGGGGGGGGGGGAATTTACATGGTTTTTTTTCATTGTTTTCAAAGTTTTTTAAACTAAAAAAGGTTTTCAATATATCTCTCCCCTATATATATACACGCGCGCGCGCACTTGTGTACAAATATTATTAACATTTATTGAAAACTTGTTGATTTATATAAAAATATTTATATTTATATAAGACAAATTGCGTATATACAAACATATACATATATGCATTAATCTACATCTACATCTACATATACTAATAAATAAAAGTTTTTAGCGACACATGGCATTTTTTAGAGCTTCTTAACCTTCATTTCTCTCCTTCTATCCTATTAATTATCTAATATTAAATAATAATATTAAATATACTTTTAATACATTTTTTAAATCAAAAAAGATTTTTTATTACATTAAAATAGATTAATATTAAATACTCAATTTTTTAAAAAAAATATTATAGATTATAAAATTATCAAAAACAATTATTTGAGACACAATGTTTAAAGGAAAACAAACTATAAAAAAGTTAGTGTTTAAAGAAATAATATTATTATTTTAATACTTAAAATTTTAATTATACAAAATTGTAATCATGTTTTATATTAAAAATCATCTTATATTTTTCTAAATTTTCATTGATAATTATTCGTTATATTTTTTTATTTAATCCGTGTAATACACGGGATACTACCTAGTAATATATATATAAGGCTAACACTTTGTCGCTAAATTTAAAGCATATCACAAATGCTTTATTGTTTAAATCAAAAAGAAATAGTAGAGTTAGTTCTTGTTTGTGTGATATTATTGTTTACACCCCTTTGTGGTTAATATCGTGGAATTTTTGTTGGTTTGATACATGTGGAACTATTTGCGATTCAATATCATAGAGTTATCGCGACTACTCTTTTACCGTTTTATTGAAGGAGAATCATGATTAGTCTAAAACATATATATTTTGAAACAATTAGTGCTTTTGTTATATTGATGTTGTCTATAAGTTAATTCAGATATGAATACATGAGGGAATAAAACATGTGATTTCACAAACTTTTTAATTAACATTTCCTAGGTTTTTTAAAGGTACTAGGACTTGGACACCTTACTTCAAAATTATGCTTGGATGCTTTGTAAATTTTATTGACTTTATTTCTATTTTATTGAAGTTTGTTTGTGGTTTGAACCCACTTACGTATATAAAGGCATTGAATGAGAAAAAAATAAATAAATAAATAAATAATAACATAAGTTAAAAGGGCATAAAAATAAATTTATATTATTTGAATTTTAGAAATAAAAAACTTGCCGCTACAGTTAGTTTTTTAATTCTCAACTAATATTGGCTATCAGTTAAATATACATATATATAAGAGTGATCAAATAATAACACAATTTTGCATAAAAACATAAAAACACTTATTTTTGTACTAGATTTTTATTTAATTTTTTTGTACTTAATTCTTTTTTACTAAATTTTGCTTTTTGTTCTAAATTTGTGTTTTTATGTTTTTATGCAAAATTGTGTTTTTTAGTAGATCATCTCAATATATATATACAAGTAGTTTTACAAGTTTTTTTTCGTTTGAAGGTTTTCTCATGATCTCTCCTTAAATATATATATAAGGGGAAAAAACTAAAAAACTACATTAACAACAACAAATTACCCAGTAAAATCTCACTTTTACGTGAGATCTAGTGAAAAAGAAATATAGACACACATGCTACACCTATCTAAAATAAGATACAGAGACTGCTTCGAAATAGACTGGATATCTTTTCTATTTCAAATGATATGTTGATAAAATCAACATCATTTATTTATTTATTTATTTATTTATTTATTTATTTATGTAATTAGTATAACTTAATCATTTCTTTTTTTTCTCTTCTGTCAATTGCATGTATGAGGGAGGCAAATCCACTGTCCATAAAAGTATTTCTGAATTTGGTCTTGAAGAATAGTTTACAAGGTTTCATTCACCTCCCTTCTCCATTCGTAAACCAAGAAGGCAGGGGATTTTTAGGGCTTCCACCTTAAACGTATAGATTCATCATTCTCTCGATCGACGACGACGATGAAAACCACCTCTTTCCCTATCGCTTCATCTTCATGAGCTTGCTTGCTACTCACTCAACTGATCCGTCTTCAAAACTTGTTTCTCAAGCAATCAAACCATCTGCCCATCATCACATTTCTCCGCTTATGCAACCTCCTCCTCTTTTAAACATCTTTTCAGGTTTTGATCTTTTATTTTAAACTCATTACTGATTTGATCTTACATGCATGCATGCATATATGCATCGGCCCTAGAGTGAGAAAAGTAAAATTGTATTAATTTTAACGTTATTTTACATAATATTTGTAAAAATAACGTTGAAAGTGTTGGGTAGATATGTTAATCAAGTATCATGAGTCAGTGGTCTCATTAGAAGCAGTCATCTCTATTCCTACGAGGTAAAAGTTACCCCTATCTTAGCTCTGCTAATTAATGATGAGATGTGTTAAGTACGAATGTATGATGATGATGCATACATGCAAATATATTGGCCGAACAACCGAATTCTTTCTCTCTTTAGTTGTAGTTTCTATAAAAAGTTTAGTTTTCTTTATTATTAGTAGCTTTATTTTGTAATTTGTTTGCGTAAGACTAAAATCATTTGTATGCACCTTTCAAATATTTATAAATATTACTCATTTTACATTGTAACTTTACTGTTTATTCACAGTTAATGTAACTAACCGGGATTTTTCAGTGTTAGATTGTGCATTAATGATTGTTTGCATATACCTAAGTAAGTTACATATATGCTTGCGTACACATAATTAGCTATGATTGTGTGCTTACTATGATTTCTTTTTATTCATTTTCATGTAGGCATAAATAGCTTAATTGTGTGCTTATATATACATAAGAAGATTGTTTACATACAGCTTACATACATATATATATATATATATATATATATATATATATATATATATGTAATCATGGACGAAGGTTTATTAGGGCGGTCGCCCCCCCTCTTTTTCCATCCGTAGTGTTAATTTTTCGGCCGAAATGTTATTTTTAATTAAAAATAGTGGTTTCGCCCCCCCTCGATTCAAAAATTTAACATGTATTTCGGGTTTCAAAAATCTCCGCCCCCCCTCTTACTTCGCTCAAGCTCCGTCACTGTATGTAATAAGGTTAATATTTGATTACATATACACATGACTGCAACCATTCATTATTGTTGGATATTAGAAATTAAATAAGATTAAGATGAAGCCAATTGTTGATAAAGATGAAGATAAAACCAACCGTTTGATTAAAAAAATCATATATGATTTGTTATGTATAATTGGTATTGTTTTTTTTATTACATATATGTAGAGATGCATAAAACGGTTCCTTTTTGGTACCTGTTTCAAATCGAATCTGATTTAGTTTACAAAGTCAAAAACTAGATAGAGATTAAACTTGTTCCAGGTAGGGTTTTTGACATGATTTTGATGGGTTTTGACTGATTTTTAGCCGGTTCAGTTCTAGTTTATGACCAGGTAGAGCTGAAACTTGTTCCGGTTATGATCGGTCTTTTTTTATCTATTGTGAATGAGTTCTTCATCAACGATTTCATCATCATCTATACGTGTCCAAACAAAGAAGACTAATTACATATACATAATCATTAATCATCAACTGATTTCATATGGGTCCACACGAAAAAGATGTGTTACATATACGTAATTTAAGTTCTTGCGAAGTTTCATATTTCCTTGTTACATATATATAAGCAGGTAAGCGAAAGTTCTTATTACATTTTTTTTGTCTGAACCCGTATGAAATCAGACAATGGTTGATGAGGAAGGAATAAGTAATTTAATTTTGACTTTAATTGTTTAATTCTTTTTTGTGTAAACTACAAGTGATGGGAGAAAATAAGTAATTTAATGTATCAACTAAAAATTGAGTTTTCATATATCTATATATGTATTAGTCTATTATACTCTTACAATCTTATAATTTAATCATTTAAATAATATTTTTTTTACAATCTTGACATTATAAATCTCACCTATTAATTATATTAATCAAGATTCTTTTAGTTTTTTACAAAATAAGAATTTTTAATACAACCTGTCATAAATAACATAATTTAAGAAACATAATAGCAAATTAGCAACTATTTTCTACTTCAGTTTTAAAATTAAAAAAAAAAAAAAATACTATAAATTATTTTTTATTGATCTAAAAATATTAGTTTTTTAATTAAACAAATGCGTGTTATAAAACCTGGTATGTTTACACCAAGCATGGAATATCTAAATATACTCTTATTTAAACAAATATACCAAACTTTAAACAGTCCATTTCTTCCAAACTCAACTCAAATCTAACGAATTGTAACAATGTACATACAAAAGGTTCAGAAACTTAAGATAAATGTGCTAACTTGGCTAAAATGACCATATCTAATATCTTAACATCAAGAGTGTCATCCACCTTAACAATCCCATCAGTACCATCGACCCCGATCAGCTTCCCGGTTACACCACGCTGAGCACCTCCCATTATTTTAATCTTGTCGGACTTGCGTGGAACCACCACCTCTATCTCGTTGGGGCTCGCGGTGATAATCTCACCATTTCCACTTGCTCCAAGAGCTACTCGACATGCACCGTCCTAAAGCCAACACAAATTATTGGGCAAAAAAGATGAACAAAACATATACATAATATAATCCTACTAATAATTCGGACAAAAAACATACATAATAAAATCCTACAAATAATATTGGTTGAAATGAGATCAAACTTTATCTCTATCTATAGAAATAATTAAATAAAGAGGTTCTCAAAGAAACCTAAGCTCCAAAAAACCCCATTTTTTTATTTTATTTTTTAACATAGAGAAAGAAAATACAAAGCAACATGCATGAAAACAACTATTACAAACGGAATGTAAAAGGACATACCAAAAGCACTTCTCGAATGACACCAAGGGAAGCATCTTCACCTGACCGGCGTACATTTACCAATATACCGGGCAGGAACCATGGTCCATCATGATCACCACCTGCAATGCAAACATCCCCAATCATCAACATTGTTCAGAAAATGGTTAACAATCTACCTCAGGGTTAAAAAAAAATATCAAATGTTAAAAAAAAAAAAAAAACATTTTTTAATTTAATTTCAAGCAGGCTCAAGTTTTGTACAAACCAAACTCGAGCTCACCTTTCCACTCGTTAAAAAAATAAAGACAAACCGAGCCAGCTCATTTACATCCCTACTTAAAATCTCATAAACAAGCAAATATTGGTATATAATTGAAACACACCTACTACGGGTGACATTATATCCAAACCACCACCTCCAGGAGTCATTGGTTGGCCCCCCGGGGTACCAGGCAAAAATGCTGAACTTGGTGTCATGGGAGGCTGTCCACCAGGTGTTGATGGCATGTATGGGCTTGGAGCATTACCTGTGGTAACATTAACATATGTATATATATTAGTTGAACAAAAATTACAGTTCTATCAAATTAAAAACATGTAAAAAAAAGTGTATTATTGGTTTACCATAGGCAGGAATATTGTCACGTGGTGTGCCAGCCTCACTGTAACTCCCACCAGGAGTGTTGGCCCATCCTGAACCAGGAGTTGGTGCTTCATATGCTCTTGAACGAGGACTTCCTGGCTGCATCATGCAACAAATTAATTATATAGATGTTTTTTTATCACGTGTATATTTTAATTTAGCCTATAATAACTCTCACCTGATACTGAGGACTTGATCCCCAAGAACCAGGGTTTCCATCTTCCCAAGAATCCCTAAAATTATACCCATCAAAATATTGTTATTACATAGCTGCTACTAACCATCACAATATCACATTAAACTAAAAATATTGAATGTTGTATTGGTCCAGTTGTAAAGAAGGTTTTAACAAGCCTAGTGGTAAGGGTGTTGGGCCACAACCTTGAGATCATGGATTCTAGTCATGGGGATGACATTTTCTCCGCAAGGCCACCGACCCGGGTGCTTGCGCCCGCGGTTTACCCGTTCCCCTCGGTTAGCCGGGTATTGAGGGTGGCCCGGGGTTTACCACGCAAGTGGATTCACCGGTCATTAAAAAATAATAATAATAACACATAAAAGTTGCATCATAACTAAAAAAAGCAATAACATCAGATATCCCCTCAAAATTTTGGTATAAAGATACATTAACAAAGTAAAAAAAATCATTATACCAAACATACCCATTGACAAATATTTATAACCTAAAATTTAAACTCACATCAGGAAATGAGAGTTGGGAGTGCTGGTAAAAAGAGGAGTATGATAGTTCATTATATAATAAAAAGGGCATATATGAAATTTTAAAAAAAGTGAATATATTTTATGTTAATTTTTTTGGCTGGGAAAACAAACAAACCAACCCAGCAAAAATCATATTCATATAGTAGGATCTAGGTTGTCTCAGTTTGATTCTTGATAGGATCATAAAAACCCACTATCTCTTGGGATAGAGAGGCTGCACCCACTCATACAATCTTGGTATAAAGCTTATTTTTTTGTTTTGGCAGGGTAAACATGATCACACATTTTCAGAAGTGTATATGAAATTGCCCCTTAAAAGAAGAATCTGTGAGAATCTGATTTATTTTATTGTTTGTTTACAATACAAACATTCTTATCTGATTCTCAGGTAGGATTTGAACATGATCATAAGTAATGTCTCAGAAAAAGGATATAAACCTTGGAGGACTCATTGGTGCATATGGATTCCATGCTCTGTCACGCATAGGCGTCCTCATGCCATCATGAATAGGGGTAGCTGGGGGAACATTAAAACACATTAAACAGATTAGCACAGAAACAAATCTGTAATCATGAAGAGTAAGAGATGAAAAAGTCACAACACTAACCTCCGGCATCTCTCATAGGTGTTTGGTATGGATGGAGTGGGGTTCGTGAAGGATGCATAGGTGTCTCACTTCCCAAGCCATACCTATGTGTCTCACTAGAAAACAGATAAAACATTTACCCAACGTATTTATTTGCTTTTTATGAATTAACAGGAAAAATAGAAAGATGCGTTTAAATTTACCGATATGGGGTGGTAACATTCACACTATCAGAGATATGAGTACGATCGACTGAAAAAAGAGCAAGGGAGTTATAATGCACAAAGAACAATGAACAAAAGAACCAAGTAAATATAGCAGGAAAAACTTGCCTGTAACCACCTTCATTTGTGATTCCAATTCAACCCGAACTGATGTTCCATTGACATCACGAACCCAACCCTTGTATCCTTTTAAGGGCCCCACCCGAATTTTTATGGCAGTTCCAATTAAAGAATCTTTCCCTCCTCTTCCACCTCGGTGCCTACCACCAGCTAGATTAAAAAGAGAAGTTCATTATGGTACCCATCCACTACTTTCAAGGGTCAAAAACTTTTGAAGGAAAATATATGGATGTACAACATACGTAATGGTGGGCCTCCTCTACCAGGAGAATTAGGGAAACGAGTGGGATTCCTGAACTGAGCAGCTCTTGATGACAAAGGATTGCCCTACACAATTCAAGATGCACCATATTGTAAGATCTTATCCATCTGGAAGATTGATTAAACTATTAACAAAGAAGTCAATGTTATAACGATATGGGAAAATATGAGATTATATAAGTAAACTTGTTGATGTGGCTAGAACTAATAATATAGGGATAAAATAATAGCAAATTCAACCTATTATACTCATTAGAATGGGTTTATTTGGATTATATGTTATATATAATGGATCAAATCAAGTAGCAAGTTTCAAAAGAAATTGGTTAAACAAGTGAAAGGAGCCCAAGTGTTTCTAAAGCATATTCAGTATAATTTTTGTATCATTTATCCAATATATTACAACTTAGATAATCAATGACGATTATCTATAAAAATTATAAAAAATGTTTAGGTCAACTCAACTTGACTGTTTTAACCCATACAAAACATTTCCAATTTTGAACTGACCAGTTTTACCCAACATGATTAATCTGCCAATGTGATGATTAACTGATGCAAGGACTACAAAGAGATAAAGGGAACAATCAGATTATACATTTCTATCACCATATCCACGAGAGCCACCAACCAACACACACGACTGAGACTTAGCACAGATAAACCCTGCATGCTCCAAATGATGACGATCATATATGAACAAAATTCCTCTATTAATATGTTCAACAGGACCTTGACGCCCCTATATAATGAGAGAGAAAATATTATAGTTAGAAAAAATAAAACTCATTTAAATGTATGATACACACACACACACACACGTATGTATATACATATTATATATGTGTGTATACATATACATACACTCACACACACACATATATATAGAGAGAGAGAGACTAGCCTTGCATGGACCCTCAATAACTTTAACCACATCTTTTACTGATATTGTTTCCTGGTAATGATCCTTAGCAGATACTTTCCTATCAATTTTGTATTTAATATCCCTTAACCTAACAAGTACAACCTCCGCTTTATCTGCAACACCCTTCAGAACCTATAAAGAAATACTACGTAAAATATTCAAACAGTTTACTACTGCTAGTAGAGACAGAAAAATCAGCAAAATTTTGTAGCTAGTCAAATGGGATCTGGCCAAAGGAATTTTCTGATATGGGGTTGTTGGTTAACCCAAAAATGTTTTTTGTTCAAAAAAATGCAGTGACAACATAAATAAAAAAACTTCGAATCTTATTTTATTTCAATAAAAATCTAACTTTCAAATAAAATGATTTAAAAGAATCTAAGCATTCAAAAAAATGCTCTAGGTGGATTTCAACTCATTTGACCAGTTTTCCATTTTAGCTAATCCTTTGACCTTTTAAAGATACAGCATGACCCAAATAGACCCATTCAAATGTCAGTGAACCAAAATTGCCACCTCTAATGGCTAGTTATTAATTTAGCAACACCAACCTGAAAGGCTTCGCTGTCTACACGTATGATCACACCAAAGTTGGAATTACTGCAAAAATCAAAACAAATAAAATACTGACCGTCTGACCCTAGCAAAGCAATGAAGAATTAATGCTTACTCTAGTTGGACAAGATCGCGGAGCTCAAAGTCCCCAATTTTAGTAATGCCAGATGTCACCTCAGAACTCTCCACAACATTGTCCGAAAAAACACGTAGCTGCAATAGTATTAAGTGTGTCAGCATGAAACAGCAATTGATAGAAGAGAAATTTGTACCAACAATGATATTCCCATATTACTTACTACTTCCTTCGTGGTATCCGACACTATGTTAACTAAATGCCCATTAACTGTTACAACCATTCCAGTCACACCTTCTTGAGTACCAGACACGACTTTCACATGATTTCCTTGCTCAAAGTACTTGCACAGCTCTTTTTCACTTACAGCAATTGTTGCCTGTAAACCACAAAAACTATAAATAAACAGAAGTAATAAGGTAAAATGGTAACGTGAAAATAATTAGCTGAACAGATACATATAAATTGAGTTGAAAGATACCTAAAGTGTCCTCAAATTCTTAAATAGCCTTATTTAAACAGAATAATAGATGATTGTGTTCACAATATCTAATTTAAAAAAATTAATTATTTTGAAAGTGAAGAGTTTTGACAAAACTCAACCCACCCTTTTGCCAACCCTGGATAATACTATATATTTAAATATGGAATAAAATTGAAAAGGATTCACTTACAGGAAGTCCTTTTGCATCCGGTTTTATATGAACAGTCCCTTCTTCGACTTTCTCAACCCATCCCTTTAGATTTTTTAGGTCTCCTTTGATAACAATAACTCTATCACCCTTCATGAAATGCCCTTTCTTTCTGTTAGCAAACAGTGTTGACAAACTAGCAATATCTCCATCCCCATTCTCATTAGGTTGGCGAAACTTTTCAAGTTCATCAAAGCTTGGCTGTATATTCTGAGCACTAATTGACTTCATTGATACAGTCTTATATAAAAAACCATCCTTGAACATCATGCCATTTATGTTTTTCATAGTAATCACCCGTCATTGGATCCCGCCTACGCTCAACACGGATATGCATTTCTCTAGGCATACAGCAATTAGAAACAAGATTAATATTATAGAAGAAATGTCATAGAAGTACAAAAAACAATACTAGACCCACCTAGCCTCATCAACATTCATGAAGCGTGGTGGAGGGGTAAAAGCCTTCTTCTTCTGAACCTCCCTGCCTTCCTGAAATGGGACGTAACAGCACAATTAACCTATTGGTGATGTAATAACGTATGAAGAGGCAGTCATTTCGCCATTTACTTATAAATGGGTTGATTAGCGTAATATTTAGTGGCCTAATGGGTTTTATAACAAAACTAGCTTAGAACCAATATGATTCGGATTAGTCCAAAGTATATTTTGAAAACACACAGCTTCTTAATCTTTTTATTAGCATATATACTGGAGAGAGACAATTTCATTCAAAACCAATATCATATTGAAAACCAGGCAAGAAGCACATAAACACATGTATAAAACACTTCAATGAAATTGGTTAATTTCAAATGATCTATCTCTCCCTACACTTTAATTTTATCTCCATAGCTTCTAAGCTAAATATAGCATGTGCACATATGCATATATTGTATGTTCATACATACACTTAAACAGAAGGCTATAAATATCATATTTTTTTAAAGTAAATCTTAAGAATATGGAAATTTACATGTATTATAGTCAATTTATATGTTAAATAATACAACCTAATGCAACTCTTGTAGTCTCAACATATTATTGATTCTGAAATATATAAATAATACTTAACGAAATAACATAAATTTTATCACTTAAACACACTTAACTTAACTAGCTATATAATTTCTAAATTTGGGCAAATACTGTTTAGACTTTAGACCAATATCTTAGAATCGAAAAGATTTGTAAACTAACATGTGAAAGCTTCAATATAATATGATAAACGCAGCAATACAACTGAAAATAAGAACTTTTTATACATACCAATTTGTTTGCCAAGGCTTGTAGGTCAATCCTTGGAATCAACTTAACTGTAACTCTCTGCCTCACATTATCCACATCCACAACCTACACGAATAAAAAAAAACCGGATAACTTAATATAGTGACTTTACTACTATAATAAAAAAGAGTTTGTTACCTGTGCAAGATCTCCTTTGTAGGTTCCAATTTTCATTCTGACCCAAGTGTCCCTGGAAATATCAATTGCTTTGCTCTCAACTGATAGCACATCAGTCATTTCCTTTATAGGGACCAGCAAAATCTTGCTGC
The DNA here is from genome assembly GCA_009363875.1 of Mikania micrantha. NCBI lineage: Eukaryota > Viridiplantae > Streptophyta > Magnoliopsida > Asterales > Asteraceae > Mikania > Mikania micrantha. Next base: position 4,098 of record SZYD01002417.1, on the reverse strand, counting down.
CTGTATATATATTACGCATACCCTTGCAAGCCTGACAGCTCCCAAAAATACAAAACAATCATAAAAGGGTTCCCATATTTGGTTGTACTTAAACCTGAAATAGCAGTTAACTGAATGGTAATCCACTTAACCAAGTAATTTTTTATAATTTAAAAATATATTTTTTTAAAAAAATATGAAGCAAAAACTGATAAATTGTTTTATAGCTACAATTTCATTAGTAGGTTCAAATTTAGGATATTAAAAGATTCCTTTTTTAACAACCTTCCTTCCAACCATGAACTGATAAGCAAACTAAACACTGAACTTTCTTTAGACTCAGTCAACCTAAAAGACATACTTCTTTCACATGTGCTTCTTTATCTGCTTCAATGTAAATATAGTTCTTCAAATGATCAAGGGCAATGGCCGATCTAATTTGCAACTCACTACCTCTATCAACACACTTCTGCATTAAGCAAACAGCCACATCTCTCTCATGGCCAATCTAACAAATAATGAGAAAACGAGAATCACATAACAAATTCCACATAAAAATTGTAAAAGTAGCGGGTTGAGTAACCGGTTATTGACGAATTAAGGATGTATGCCATACCGCACATTTGACCATCCACAACTTTGGATCTCGAACAGATGGCAAAAGAGCTTGTTGTTCAACTTCAGTGGCATCATCGTCGTCATCATATTCAGTACGATTTCTAGCAAACCTCTCCTGAATTATTCTCTCAAGAGCTTCAACATCTTCTTGCTCATCTTCACGTGGAAGCAAAGGACGACGGTGCATCCTTCTTGCATCCTCTTCATCATGTGGATCCACTCGTTCATTTACTATAAAGTCTGCATGCCAAAACACCCCATCCACCAGAAACATAAATAAAAATAATTAATGAGTAATGATTTGTAGCAAATGGCCAGAAAGACCTCATATTGTATGAGATTTCTAAGATCTTAACCACATAATGAAATCCATTAACTGTATTCAAATTTACTGTCAGGACTCAGCATTACAACATGGCAAAATCTGACATAAGTTGGGAATATGTTACTAAAAGCAAACATAGAAAATCAAAAATTCAGAAGACAGGTTACAGAGATACCCTTAGGCTAGGGACAAATAGAAGATAACGTTTATATAAGCTGGGTACTTTTCCACTGGTTGGAAATACAACTATCATGCACCTAGATTAAATATTAAAAAAAAGGTACATAGATTGGTTTATAAAGCATGCATGGGACACCAGGCGGTCAAGGTAGGGAACCATATATTGTTTCAGGGTGAATAAAGCGGAGGAATCTCCTCACTAGATTTGCGTATAAGGTGAACTTTAGGTATACCATATCTCTCTCACATCTTCAAATTGCTCCCCCTTTATACATGCTCCTACTCCCTTTCACTCTACTCTATTTAACTTGACTGATAAGCAAATCGTTTTTATCTTCTACCTTTAGTTACATTGTTCAGTTATTTAATCATGTGCCCAAAAATGTGTTCCTCTTCATATAAAACTCTTTGGAAACTAGCACCAGGAGGGCAACGGATAGGGTTGGAAGTGTAACAACTTTACAACCTCTTACATAAAGCTTACTTTAATCTGCGTGTTTTTTTTATATGCATATATGATACATGTACAGTTCAAAAAAAAGAATCTAAGCTGCAATTAATCTAAAAGAATCAAAGGTCTCACGGCCTCTTACATAAATAGATTATGGAATCTTGTTTCCCTTGTTGTAAACTAACTTAACAACAAAATATACTTCAATCTCAATTATTCACTTCAAATTAACCAACATTTTTCTTTGGTTACAATCCTTGAACAACTTTTATCAAACAAACATGTACTTCAATCTCAAACCTTTGCGGCTGTCATATCAACATATATATACATGTCTACTCTCCTTTAAACACTATATAACAAAGTTAAGCTTTCAAGTTTAGAGCACAAAAACTTATTAAGTTTCAAGCATTCAAAAACTTCTCAAATCAGGTGAGACCCAAGTGGTCAAATGAATCAACAAATCCGTCCTTGCAACTTCAAAACCTCCAATATCAAGGCAAACTACTGTTATACGAGGAAACTTTAATTCAAAGTAACCATCTAATCTAAACACATAATAAACATTCTTAAATGTTATTCCTGTCAATTAAACAAGTAACAAGCAATATTTCACACAAAAACTTTCATAAAATAGATTTAAAAAAAAAAGATGTGATCAAAAATGCACGTCCTAGTTCCTGTAGCACAAATAATGAATAAAAAAAATAATAGGTGAAAAGATATAAGAACCCTAACCATCTTCGCCGTCTTCTTCCTCCTCTCTTCTTCTTCGCATCTGTGTCAACGTCCGCTTCGAGCTCAAAGAAACCTGCACCAGATGCCTTTTTGGATGATTTACCACCTCGACGACGGCTTCCACCACCGCCATAATCTTCATCATCTTCGTCATAATCATCTTCATCATCTTCCTCGGCAACATCATCAATAAAGTCAGATCTCCTTCTCTTACGTCCGCCGCCGCCACGGGTACTGCCATAATCATCGTCATCCTCCTCCTCATCAATCGCGTCATCTTGATCCTGATCCTCGTCCTGTAAATCATCATCATACTCTTCTCGCCGGCGAGGCATACCTTCGACAAATAGAATATTGGTTGCAGGATGGGATGAACGAATTGAATCGTCCTGATTGCAATTCGAAGTTTGCTCAACAAATTGTGAAACCCTAGAAACAGAGTATGTGGAGTTCGTATGAATTAGTGTTGGACAAGAACCGACGTTTTATTGTGTTGGGTTGGCAATAAACGGTTAAAAGTTAAAATAAACGGTTATTGTGTTGGGTTGACAGTAAACGGTTAAAGTTAAAATAAATAAGTCTCTTACCCTATAAAGTTTAAGAAGGATTTTGAATAATTAAATTATTAATCAATGTTTATGATTAAATTAAGTTCTTTGATAGTATTTTAGTAATGACCATTTTTTCGACTTTTTATCAAGTCTCTTACATTCTTTAAACATTTATAACTTTTACATACGAAATGACTTTTTTAAAAAAAATATAACATAAAAACGAGCATTTTTACCTTCAAAATTAGTATGGTATTGTTATAGAAAAAAATTTGTTTTGTAGTTTATTGTAACTTTTGTATAGGTCATTGTGTATTTTGTATTTCTACTTAATGTTACCTTTTCCTACACATTTTTTTATAAAAAATTATACTCATTTTAAAGATAAAAAATGATCGTTTTTAACCCTACATAGTTGTATAGGGTTGTGTTTGTATATTTAGTTTTCTCTAAGGTCTCTTGTTGTACTTTGTATAATTAGTTATATCTCCCTTAAATCTTTATGTAAGTAATTGAATTGAACAATATTCAATTGTCATATGGTATAGAGCCTCTATCTCCTCCCATCCCTTCGGTCCCTTGCCCTCCCTTTTCTTCCCACCCTTCCTCCTTCGTTTCTTCCCCACCTCTTTCTGCAACATGGCTTCTTCCTCATCTTCTTTGGGCGGCTCCATTCCCCTCAACACCCTCATGCACATGATTACCATCAAATTATCCTCTAACAATTATCTTCTTTGGAAGAATCAAATGTTACCCATATTATCCTATCAAAACCTCTTGTCCCACATTGATGGTTCATCTCCCACTCCCTCCCCTACCATCGCATCTGGTGATAAAACATCTCCTAATCCCGCCTACCAGACTTGGTCTCTTTTCGATCAACGAACCGTTATCGTACTTCAAGCATCTCTCACCGAAGAAGCCGTGACCGTTTATTGCCATAAGCATTTTTTTATGATATGTTTTTTTTTAAATAATACCGTATGTAAAAGTTTTGAACGTTTATAAAATGCAGGGAGAAAGTAGTTATGACTAAATTACCCTTTAACAACTTTTACCTCTAAAATTTTAAATTTTCAATCTTAATTTGATCTTATGACTTAATAATTAATAATACTTCTTAGTCTTTTTACTTTTTAAGATAAGAAGACTATTTAGTTAAACATAATCTTGACAATAAAAATATTTCTGCTAACTAATAGTGGTGTAAAAAAAACGGTTTTGAGCATTGAAACCGGTTTCGGCCCTATTCACCT
>SZYD01002416.1:0-37983 GCA_009363875.1 Mikania micrantha | reverse complement strand
TCGTTCGAATCGTCATTCGAACGAACATGTCGATGGTTTGGCTTTCTGATTCTTGTTTTCTACTGTTAAGTCATTATTTCAAATGTTAAACTTTCAGAATCATTCGTACAGATCGTCACCTATACGAATAATTCATCGGTTTACATTCCGTAATAATAACTGTTAAGGTTTTGTTTTGTTTAACCTCACATACGTTTACACCAAATAACATCACATCAAGTATTTAAGTTTCAACACTGTGTTGTCTGACCTGTTTTCTGACTGTTAAACCTAAGGTTTCATCAGATTCAGACAATCGTTTTAATAGTTTCGTGTTAATCAAATGCATCAATAGTCTAAACATAGTTTCTCGATTTTTGTACCTGAGTTACTGTACAGTTACTGTACAGTTTACTGTTCCGGTAACGATTCCGGCACAGATGTTACAGATAGTGTTCTGTTCTCCAGGCAAATCCCATGAATCCACAAGTTCTCAATACTCACATGAAATCACACAGATAACAGTGATACATATCATATGTTCAATAAAAGTTCAACAGTGTTCCCCGATGTTTATAAAAGATTAAAAATAAAGAGGTTGTACGAAACTCACCTGATGATATAGATGTAGCAGAGTATCACACAACCTGGTAATAATATGATGATTCTGCATTTAGTTTTATTTAATGAGTTATTCATGTTCTATTTTACTGATTAGATCCTTCTGAACGTTCAATGTCAAAGACATTGCGTGGTAAGTCATCAAATCGTTATTAAATGTTTAATTGGTTAATTTAGTATTGTATCATACAATGTATGATAATGTAGGAACCTACATTGCATTAGATTCCTAATACAAAGTTGATGACATTCTTGATTAATCAGAATAATCCAAGATTAACCAAATTGTTAATGTTGTTGATTATGATACTGTAACAGTTTCTAGATAATTTAATGGCTTAGGAATGATCAATCCTTGTTATTGATTACCCAATTATCATGAAATATCACAATGTAGCATCAGAATAGGTGTAATAACCATGTTTAACATACTAATCTGACTGTTATCATAAACATCAGATAATCGTTCCAATGAGTATGTTAATGATTGTGATTAGTTTGAAACACTTGGATTTAACCTTGCATTTCAAGGATTAACCCAACTAATCACCTACATTGTTATAATCGAATGGATTAAACCATTATAATCATGGGTATGGTTTCATGCAAACCGGGCATTACAACGGATCAAAACAAGGATTTAACCGTTAAAACTTCGTGTTCTTTGTTTATAATCAACCCTAGCCATCATCTAGGCAATAATCAACAATCCTAACTATGTCATTACGTTCAAAATCAAGATCTAATCAATCAAAATCAAACTAGAAGGTTTAAACGGATCATTACCTAATCTGACGGATATTTGCGGTTAAAATGACGATCAGGACTTGAAAACACGTTCACGGGTGCAATCGGTGGAGTCTGGCAGCTTCAGAAAGGGGTTTAGATGGTGTTCTGGTCGTGTTCTTCGTCTGGGTTGCGTCTGAGTTCGAAAAGTTAATAAAACTAAACTTTGCATGAAGATCTGATAAAAAGGATCAGATCATTCCACCGCCACACTCGTCGCGTACCGCGACGAGGTGCTAAAAAATTCTTCGCGTACCGCGACGATTTCCGGAGGAATCTTAGATATTTTACAAGCATCGAGTACCGCGGAGGATTCTCAATCCCTCCATCGCGTACCGCGATGGGTCCAGTCGACGAACACTTGGTGATTTTTCTTCATTTTTCGATCCGGGCAATCCAGGACTCCGTTTTGCACACGGTTTTTGCCCACGTTCATCATTTCTCACCTACTATCAACCTGTAATAATTACGATTGTTAAATCAACGTGGATTTCTAGAATGATCAAATGTGCTCACGTTATTAATGACGTAATTCTCATATGCAACCGTCACAGCTAGTGTTTGTACTCTCGTGCCACGTGTCACACTAAATTAAACTAATTCTAGTGCCACGTGTACATAAAGCATTAAAATAAACATTTAAATAAATAACAAGCTGACCTGGAAATTACGGGGGTGTCACACAACTCATTCAAAAAACTTCAAAAATCTCCCAAAATTCTTTCAAAACTTCTTAAAAAATCTTTCAAATCTCCAAAAACTTCTACACTACCATGGATTCAAACAACACCCAAACAATCCATACTTTAACTCGTTTATGAATTGTTATGGACCTTAACTCGATCCAAACAATCCAAACCCGAACGAATTTCTAACCTTCTCAAATTGGTATCCACAACCACCTTCTTTCAACCAAAACTCACCCACCGGTGACAACATTTCTGATAATCAACAGGATCCCGAAGTTGACGTGGTTCCGGAAACACAACCCGATGCCCAACCGGCTTCATCGCGTCGTAGGCACCGACGAAAAGAAGTGGCTGAAAAAAACCAAACCGTCCATTACTCGATGGTCAGAATCTGAGGAGGTGGCACTGGCTGGTAACAACCAAACGAGCTTGGATTTTTGGAGACGCGTGAGACACTAGTTTTTTTGGCAATGGGTCGTGGTGACTACCTGACGAACGACATGATTTTCGGCAAATTGTGCGACTTACAATGTATAGTCGCTAAATTTAACGGCATATGGGTTCAACACCACAACAACTGTAAAAGTGGTGAGAACGACGAATCGGTCATGAGCGAGGCGTTGATGGCCTACCCAAGAGAAAACGTGTCATTTGCTCACATCGCGCCGTGGCAAGTTATGCGAAATCAACCAAATGGCATCTCGTCCTGAAGTTACAAACTTCGAAAGGGACGAAGACGTCATCGTCCGGAAAGTACACGACTACTCAATCCAACTCAACCGGTCGATGTTTCGTTAACTTAAACGAGTCGGATGAGGAAGTCGAAATGGACATGCCCCCGCCAACCTCTCCTCAACGTCTGCTGGGTCGAAACAACAAGGATAAACGACCACAAGCTTTGTGTTCAACTGATTACAAAGACACGTTAGAGACCATCTTCGACTCGTTGCAAAATTTGTCAACATACAGGAGCAAAAACAATACAACAATGATATGAAATTGTTGTGGACTCCAATCGATTACTTAACCGGTCGCGCTCGTGAAATAGTCAAGAAGACAAAGAAGCAGATTATGAAGAAATATAATTTGTCATTTTTTTTAAAAGTTTTTAAATTTATTTTAATGTTTTTTTATTTAATTATGTACTTTAATTTTTTCTTGTAATTTTTTATTTTAGTTTGTAATGTTAATATTTTTAATTATATTATGTGTTTTTAATTTAATTTATAATTGAAAAAATAAAAATCAAATAATAAAATATTGAAAAAGGTGGTGATGACGTAGAGAGATGTGAAAGTGATTGAGAAGTGATGGATAACATAGAAAAAGATGATGTGGAGTGATAAGGGATGATGGTGTTGGTTGATTACGTGACGCCTACGTGAACTGATGGTGGTCATTGCATAACAGCATAACACATACCTAATTGAGAACCGTAATTATGAATGTGGGTGAGGTATGTTGGAATTCGTATCTCTCTTATCCAAAATGCATGTGTAGCAATATTAAAAACACGTGTATATGTAATGATTTAAATTTTTAAAAAACCCTCACATATTCATTTGTTTTTAACTAGTGAGCAACCCCGCGCGTTGCGGCGGTAATTTTGCTACAATTCAAATATAATAAAACGAAGACACAATCTGACATATCAAAACAAAAAATATAAAAAGTGTCATAACAATTGTTACTTCGGCATAAATCTCTAAAGTGTAATCGTCATAAACGTGTCTTTTACAGCATAACAAATTATATTACAATAATTTTAATATTTAATTGTTAATATTTTATATAATATGATTATTAAATTTAAATAGTATTATTTAATTATTAATAATACTTATTATTAGTTTAATTATTATTAATATTTAAATATTTAAATTATTTAATTGTATAATAGTATTTAATTATATAATTGTTGTTAAATATGAGTATTATTAAATTAATTTATCATATTTTAAATAGAAATATTATTTTTAATACTATTTAATTATTAATTTATTTAATTATATAATTTATTATTTAAAATTTATTATTAATAAATTGTTATATTAATTATTATTATAATATATTTGTAAATTTATTATTAATAAATTGTTATATTAATTATTATTATTATAATATGAACTTTGTATATGTAGTAATTATGTAGGAGGGTATTTTTGGAATTAAAATATTAGAATATTATTGTTACTGTTCAATTTGTTTCAAAATGTATATAGGTTAATTTATTAAAAACAAATCCAGTATTTAGACGGGCTAATTATTATGGTATAAACAATTGTTAACAATGTCATGTTATTATAAATAGTGATGTGGTATAATTGATTTACGTAACATCTGCTCTTTTTGTTTTTGTTTTTTAATTTAGTTTAGTCATATCTTATATTATCATTGTTTCATCTTAATGTTTAACTTTTATTTTTTTAAAGACATTACATTTATCGTTACTACTTTTAATGTTTACGTCTAAGGTTACAAGTTTTTGAGTTTTGACCCCTTTTTCATTCAATTTTTCTTTTCTTTTTTTTCTTTCTTTCTTTTTTTTTTTGAGCCGTTCTCTATCACGAATTCACGGAGCAATTGCATGTGGTATTTTTTTTATTTTCATTATACTCTACCTTTTTTTATTATTATTATCTCAGCGTATATATTTTTTTTAAGTTTTTGCCTTTTTTTATTTTGAAAATTGGTTCACCATCAAGATGAATAACACATTATACACATACACAGTGTAATTCCTTTTTGGAGTCTGAGAAAGAAAGATGAAGACATACCTTACTCCTATGATCCTCCCCCAAACCATCAAGACGAACAAGATTATTAAATATAATCATCAACATCATCTAGTTTTGTTATCATTTAGAATTGCAAGTTAAATGTTTGCTTGTAATTTCATTTTAAAATTACTTATTTTCTTTTGGAAAAATTACACATTTGAACCTTTATGTTTGTAAGAAATAACAAATATGAACCTTTAACTATCTTAATTACGCTAAACAACCTTTAAGTATTTAAGTTGTTTCAACTTTCAACCTTTACATTAATCACGGTTAGATTTACCAGTTAAATCTAGTCATGTGCAAAAAATATGATGGGTATTCTAGGTATTTTGATCTTTTGTTATTTTTAAATATAAAACCCACTATTCACGTATTATCGTATCTTATTCAATAATTTACTCCAAATTGGGGTGTTCGAAAATTAGGGCTAAAACCCACCCAGAAGTTTACGTGATTCCTCCCTCTTCGGTTAGTGTTCACCCAGAAATTCACGTGGTTCATCCATCTTCAGTTAGTGTTCGAAACCTAAGGTTGTAGTTGGATATGATTTATTATTTTTCTTTTTATCATTATGTAACAATGGCAGTAGTAACAATGATAAATCATATCCAACTACAACACTAGGTTTCGAACACTAATTGAAGATGGAGGAACCACGTGAACTTCTGGGTGAACACTAACCGAAGACGGAGGAACCACGTGAACTTCTGGGTGAACACTAACCGAAGACGGAGGAACCACGTGAACTTCTGGGTGGATTTTGGCCCTAATTTTCGAACACCCCCGTTTGGAGTAAATTCTTGAATAAGATACAGTGATACGTGAATAGTGTGTTTTAGGTTTAAAAATAACAAAAGATCAAAATACCTAGAATACCCATCACATGTTTTGCACATGACTAGATTTAACTGGTAAATCTAACCGAGGTTAATGTAAATGTTAAAAGTTGAAACAAATTAAATACTTAAAGGTTGTTTAGCGTAATTAAGATAGTTAAAGGTTCATATTTGTTATTTCTTACAAACATAAAGGTTCAAATGTGTAATTTTGTCTTTTCTTTTTTTTTTTCTTCAAAAAGTTCATAAGTTGTAGCTACACGGCACACGGCACACATAAAAATACTTTTGAAAATGACTTTTTGTAAAAAGATAATTTTAAAAGCTAAAAATTATACCTTTTCAAAATAACTCATGACTTATTAATATAAAATTACAAATCTATCATAACTCTTTACCATTTACCCAATTTACCACCCACCGACAGGTCCCCGCCACCACCACCACCAATCGTCACCCGCCACCGCTAGCCACCACCCGCCAACCCACCGCCGACACGAACATGACCCGTTAAAAACACGTAAACATGAAATGACCCGTTAAGGAACTTGATAACAGTAAACACTACAAAAGACCTGAAAATGAATCTGTTAAGAACTAGGGTTAGACAATTAGAAATTTTTAAAAGTTAATCGGTTACCCATCTATTTTATTATATTATTTATTTTAAGTTTTAAACATGCCTTAACATCTTAACTCTTAACAGGTCTTAACGGGTTTTACATGTTTAGCCACGAAAAATAAACATGTCTTAACGTGTCGACATGTTTTAGACAAAAAACATGTTAAGAGTAAACACGAAACATGTTAAAGTCGTGTCGTGTTAATATTTCGTGTCTGAAATTGCCAGCCTTACTCCACTGCCATTTTCACAACTCACCGCCGCTACCTTAAAATTGATTGTCAATATAATAATGTTTTTTTGTCATTTTTTAAAAGTGCTTTTGGAAAAGCTAATACAAACAAAATTTTAAAATTTCATTTTAAAAAAGTCATAAATTAATTATAATTTTTGACAAAAAGTTATTTTGAAGTTAAATAAGCAATACTAAACAAGGCCTAAGTAATTATTTATCATTTAGTTAGTTATAGATTATATGTGTAACATACTAACATTCAAACTTAAGTTTTAGACAAGAAAGTATAAAAAATAAAAATTAAGAAAGTATCAAGCCGTAAAAGACCAATAGGGAAATACATAACGACAAGAGAGTCTTAGAGCAAGTGCGGGATGTGCGACCGCACAGTACCCAATTTTTTAGGGGGCCCTAAATTTTTTAAAAAATTGTATATATTATATATATTTTATTTTTATTTTACAACAAACATATATATAACAATTCAATTTTTAATTATATTTAAAATATTTGAAGCAAGCCGATTGTTTTTCAAATGCATCGATTGCATATAGAATCTTATTGATTATTACGATAACTGTAGCATCTGCAGAAATAAATTTTTCAAAATTGAAGTTGTTGAAGTCATACTTATGATCGATAATGTCTCAAGAAAGACTTAATGAATTGACAATGATACTATTAGAATGAGATATTATACAATGTGGATTATGAAGATTTAATCAACAAGTTTGCATCAAAAAATGCTAGAAGAACGTCACGTTTTATTTAGTTATTTGAAACATTTAAATGCATCATTTTGCTAAAACAATATTGTTTATGTTGTTTTTACTATTGTTTTAATTATCGTCAATTTGTGTGTGTGCACGCACACATATGACTCATTTTTAATATTCGCACATGACATCTAATTTCTCAGAGATGGCCCTGCAAAACGGTCAAGTGGCCAACAAATACGAAAGGGGAGGAAATCAGGTACGATAACCGACTAGAGTCCGGTACTCTGGTGTGGAAAAATGACTTGACCTGCTGCAAGAGAGCCAAGCTTAATGACCTGCGAGAAGGAGACACAAAATGATTAAAAAACAAACCACGCACTGAGCTCATTTTTACGCACACAACGTCATTCTGGTTGCCATCATTTTCTCCCTAGTGCTAGAGGTGGTCAAACCGTTTTTTTTTTCTTAACCGGTTCCACAACTGTAATCAGTTCTAGTCAACAAAGTCAATAACCGGTTTTGGTTCCGGTTCTTGACTGGTTCCAACTGGTTTTTGGCCGGTTCCGGTTACGATTTCTTCAAGAATCTGGAACCACTTGTACCCACCGGTTCGGGTATGATCGGTTCGGGTTTTTGCTGGTTCCGAAACCTTTTGGCCACCTCTATCTAGTGCTATGCTCGATTCAATGGCTACTATTGAGAGGAATTAAGGTTAATGAAGCAAGAATCCTAAGCACAAGGAAATACTAATGTATATATGTTCCAGTTGAGTCATCTTGTTGCAAAACTTATAATGAAACCTTGTTTGCTTTAATTCAACAATCTAGGAGTAGCTTTGTGAAGTTGTAGAAGTCACTCCAACAAGCTAATGATGGTTGTATGTAAAGTCAAAATTTGAAAACTTAACAATTAAATCTCTAATTTGGCTCAAATAAGAGCTAATTTTCTTAATAAATGAAGTCAATTAGCAGAACTATCCGCAGCTAGCGTTGGGCATTATGATTAAAACTCATGCCTCACATTTGAAATGTAGTTAGGAAACACGATTATGACATGTATGTTATGGTATAAAATTTTTCAAAAACTAATTTAATAGGAAAAAAAATCAAGAAAACGCAAAAGCGACATTGTGCAATACGTTATGTATACGAACTTCATTACTTGTGTTGCGTCAATGACATTAGGTTGATTAAGTAAATGAAAGAAACATATGTAGTTACGACGAGTTGATTATAGATATTGAAACAAAAATAAAAATAGTTATATAATGGTATATATGTTTTCCGGTTGATGTCAGTTTCATTTTTCACCGTACCAGCAAATTGTCGTTGATACGACCTCGGACCTACCAATGAGGCAGTGCCTCAATGGTACCCCATGATTCTTCCAAATGGAGGTCTTGGGTTCAAAACTCTCCCGCAACGAAATAAGGGCCTGAGGGGGGTCAGGTGGTTTTCCTAGTGGGGTTTTCTCCTAGGGTAGTTGTGGTGGCTCATGGGAGGTCCAGTTAGCTAGACCTTTGTGACATGACCTGGAAACAGTAGGCTCACACGATTGAGATATTCGCCGTTAAAAAAAAAGTTGATACGACCTATGATTACTTTTTTTGAATTAACAAACAAATATACTAAAAGAAGAATAAATTAATATTTTTTTTACAAGAATGAATCGATAAATAAAGTTAAATAAAAAATTTAAGGAATAAACGCATCGAGGAAAATCAAATTATCTATACTATATAATAAAAGAATAACAATTTTGCCACATGTCAAATTCTTAAACCACTATTGCCACATGTCACATTTTTACACCACTATTGCCACTTGTCAAATTTTATTAATCCACTTAATTCTCTCTCATATTAAATAATCATATTCTCTCTCTAATTAAATAATTATAACATAAGTAACTAATATATAATTTACCTTTTTATTATAAAACACACTTAAAAATTTTTATAAAATATAAATGTTCTAAAATCAAAAATTTTATAGTAACAATATTTATGTAAAAAACAAGTTATCTTACAATTTTTTTTTAAATAAAATATACTATAAAAGAAGTATTTATACAATGTGGTTTTTATAAACAAATGACGTTTTTAATTTATTTAAAAACTGAAGTAATAAAAATGATATAGAAAGTTACACTTTTGGTCCGTTATGTTTAATGCTATTTTTAATTGGGTCCTTTAACTTTAATAATTACAAAAATCATATTTTATATTATTGATTTATAAAAGTTAGTTTTTAATATAATACAAACTAAAGTTTTTAACGTTATTTATTTCAAAGATACTAATTGCTACACATTAAAAGTTCATATAAAATTTGTATAATAATTAGAGTTTTTAATTATTTTTTTATTACTTAAAATATTTATTAATATGTGAATTAATCATTTTATATCAAAATATTGTTTTATAATTGTTAAATTTTCATCACTAACTACTTAATATTATATTAAATCCGTGTAATACACGGGTTAATAATCTAGTGTATATATATATATATATATATATTATAAGAGATATGATTGTATTATGTGAAAACCTAATTTTATAGAGAAAACCCTTAAATCATATCTGGACCGTCTATTTGGAATTTTGAAAATAAATATGTGATCCATGTTAAATTGACTAAAAATGGGATTTGAATAAAAATATATGGTATACTGTGGACCACATGTTTAATTTCAAGATTTCAATTGAACGACCCAGATAGGGTTAAAGGGTTTTTCTTTAGATCGGGGTTTCAATAAATACAATCACATAAGAGATAAATGTAGAGAATTTCCAAAACACGAACACCCGGATGAAATTAAAAGTCGTGGATCGCACTTTCAGATCAAACTATTTGCGGTTCACTCAATGTTTGATCGGATAAAATTCAATTTCGATTCAAGAACAAGTATGAGAATTTGTTGTTATTCGAGAATGAACCAGTGAGTATTATGAAATCATCGATCAATATTTTGTTTGCAGGTTTTGGAAACTGCTTTCAAGCAGTTTTCAAGTTTTTAGTTTCACAAAATTGCCACTAAAATTTTATTACGAATTTTATATCCAAATTCGTAAAATCATATTTTCTATTGATTTTTCAACATAGCAACTTAGGGGCTGCCGCCCCTTGGACCCCGCTAACCGGGGAAGCTGCCCTGGACCCCCGCTAAGAGGGCGTTGCCCCCTTGGAACCCCCTTGAATTATAAAACATTAAACAAGCGTGCACCCCACACTCAACTTATTTAATGAATTTAATAATTCGTATTGATCGATAAAATTAATCCCAATTACACTAAAAATATGTAACAATAAATTCTTAACTTTTTAAACTTAAGAGTCTTAAAAATGATATTTTTGAAATATAGCTTCAAAGAAAAAAAAAAAAAACTTAGGATGACCAAGGAAAAAATGCAAAGGAGCAAGAGGTGAACTTTGTTCATGCGTTTTCCAAAACCTTAATGAACACTCAAAATACTATTACACCAAGCTCGCCATATGGTTTTATCTCCTCAGCAAAATATATACACATGGAAGTTATTAACAAAATATATTTAAATAAGAATCAACAACTTACAGACATTTAAAAATAAGCCAAATGATTTAAATGACATAAAATTTATTTATATCTACTTTGCAAAAGTTATTTTTATAAGATTTAAACATGTGATTATAAGTTATTCCTTTAGTTCTTAGTTGATATAGTTATTAGTTAAAAGATCTCTCAATTTATTATATACTATAAAGTAAATTATTATTTTTGTCCCTTTAGTTTGTTCACCTTTGTCATTTTAATCTAAAAGTTTAAATTTAATATTTTTGTCCTTATATAGCCATTTTATTCTAGTGAATTATAATTTTTGAACAAAAATGATAAAAGTAACAAAATCACAGTGATGAAATTGATAATAAAATGTAAACGTAGTGAAGAACATAACACAAATTAAACTTTTTGACTAAAATAATAGAAGTAACAAAACCACAATGATGAAAATTTAGCCACCTGACACTTGTTATTGAGACCTTATAAACGAACCAAACATTTCGGTGGGAAATTCATTTATTTTAGTTTTATTAATAAATGAATAAACATGAATATAAAATCTGTGTTCGTTTAATTAAATAAACAAACATGAACACACATAGTGTTTGTTTATTTATGTACATTAAGTGTTCGGCTATGTTTGTTAATTTATGTTCATTTATTTGTGTTCGTTAACTATCAAATGTTCGTTTATGTTCGGTTAGTTATCAAATTTATTGATGATACACGTTTACATTTAAGATACTTGTTGTTTGAATTGGTTTATGCTTGTTTAATTGTGTATGTTTACACTTGTTCAATTATGTTCATTTATATTAAATTATGCTTGTTTGTTTATTTTGGTCTCTTTATATTTATTTATGTTTATGAACAGTAAATTTAATTTTATAACGAACGCAGACGGACATATTTATTTTCTTAATAAATGAACACGAACACAAAATTAATGTTCGTTAATATGTTCGTGTTCAATTAAATTTAAATGAAGTGCTCACTCGGTTCCTTTACAAGCGTATTTTTTTTTCTGAACAGTAGAGGATTCCGTCGTGCTACATTCAGTTATTCTGGCGGTTGTTAGCTAAGATTGATTCGTCGATCACGGTACCCCCTGATGCGCAAAACCTCGTGGAATAGGTAAACGGCCCCATTGGTTCATAACCCGAAATTAAGCTCAAGATTTCTCCCTTCACCTGATATATATTAAAGTATTACCAGTAAGACTTGAATCATGACCGTCAAAAAAAAGAACGAAACCTTAACCACTAGACTAACTTTGCTGAATCTTTACAAGGGTAACGGAGAGAATATATAAAATATTACATTATCATGGGTGCTAATTGTGTAAATATATATAACTATTAGATTTTTAAAGTTAGGAGAAAATAGTGGACATCTAAACTCATGATGCATCATAGAAGCATGATGATGGATGATGATACTCACATTAAAAATTCCATAGAAGTGGATTTGACTTCCTTTGTTGTGAGAATAGAAAAGAATGAAGAAATTCAATCGGATACAATTCCGCTTTGACGTCCGCAAGGAGAACACTCTCTCTCCTCTTTCTCTCTCTAAACTTACAGCGAAGAACAGGAATTTCCTCTCATATCTCCACAAACACACAGATTGAACAACACCTGTCATTTAAGAAGCTTCAACTTCTAACTTTAAAACCCTAATTTTTTTTTTCATTTATACGGTTTGTATGCCTTAAACAAGGAGCATAGACGAAAATTCAACAGTATTGAAGGATTTACATCACTGTTGAATTCATCACTCTGGTGCGTTTTCTGATTTTTTACTTTATTGAATGAAATTTCTACCATTGTTAATTCTTCAGATTATTTTATTGAATAGTTAACCCGTTGTTTATTGTAACCCTAGCTAGCTAATCACACTTGATTCAGCTGTGATTTTTTTTTTTTTCCTTCTAGCTATGATTTTAGTTGCATTTGATTCGTAAAGCTTGATTTTAGCTGTTTCTAGCTTAAAATCGTCTAGCTGTTCCTGCTTTATTTGTTGGATTCCGATGTTTAGCTTGTGAAACTATAGCCTATCTCACTTCTATTATTATTAATATTAATATTATTATTATGATTATTATTATTATTAATATTATTATTATTATTATTATTATTATTATTATTTTGATCGTCAAGATTCGGTTTTCCTTTTTCAGGCTTCAGATTCGAATCTTATACTTAGCAAGTTGTGTCTGGTTTAAGCTTGTGTGATTGAAAGAGCTGAGCACTTAATTTGTGTTTCAAAGGTGGGATTTTATTGAATGCTTACCATGCTTTTTAAAGAATATGTACATGTTAACTGATTTATAGAATGATAAATTATGCAGAGATCAATGAGAGAAGTGGATGAAAATTGGTACTTTGTAACTGCTAAAACAACACTAGGATGTTCCAGGCCAAAGTTTATTTTAGATTTTTTGGAAATTGTCTCATGTTTTTTAACACTCAGCAGCATAAGCTTAGATGTCAAGGATTTCTATTTCTTTTGCTCAAACTGCCAAATGCTTGCTGGTTTGAGTGATACAGAGCTACTTATCTGATAACAATCTTAGTGTTTTGGATCCTTAGGCTTGATTTTGTTGTGGGCTAATGTCAATCTGTGTCAAATACCTGTAGTCTAGAAAATTTTAGTAGTGTTTATTTCTCTTTGGGGAAGATGGTGGTACCTCCAGGGCCACCCACCCCACTTAATGGTGCACAGTCTGTTCCATCTTCCATGTTACGGTCCAACTCAAATTTATTGGGTGGTCAAGGGGGCTCTCAGTCTGGCTTTCCTACCCATGTGTCACCGCGTACTCAGTTTAATAACATGAACATGGTTGGAAATGTGCCATCCCTCCTCCATCAGTCTTACACTAATGGAGTTCCAAATTCAGGGATGTCTGGCCCTGGGAGTTCCCTAAGGGGTATAATTGGCAACGGAGCCGATTCTGACCCATTGTCTAGCATAGGAAATGGAATGGGTTTTAACGCCCCTTCTTCATCTCTCGGGGCATCAAATATGGTCAACTCAAATACACCAGGTCAACATTTCTCAAATTCATCTGCAAACCAGATCTTGGCAGATCAGCAACAGCATGAATCACCAAATTTGCGGCAGGGTCAGCAGTATTCTCTCTCTAACAATAACACTCATCAGCAACAACAACAGTATCAAACTAGTCAAGGTGGATTAGGTGGTGTAGGACAAGTGAAAATGGAGCCACAGCTGACAAGTGACCATCATGCGCAAAATTCCCAACAGATGCAAGCCTTGCGAAATCTTGGTCAGGTCAAAATGGAATCACAACAAGTTCAGACCATGAGAAGCTTACCGCCTGTGAAAATGGAGCCCCAACAGTCTGATCCATCACTATTTCTTCAGCAGCAGCAGCAACATCAGTTGCTTCACATGTCCAGGCAATCTCCTCAGGCTTCAGCTGCACAAATTAATCTTTTGCATCAACAAAGACTCTTGCAGCTACAGCAACAACAGCAGCTTTTAAAGAATATTCCTCAGCAACGTTCTTCACTTCAACCACAGTTTCAACAAGCAATGAGATCTCCTGCAAAGCATGTGTATGAACCAGGGACGTGTGCAAGACGGCTGACACATTATATGTATCAGCAACAACATAGACCTGAGGTAAGATTTGCACAAACCTATGTCTTCTCAAGTAGAGTAATATATTTTTTCTGCTGTTTTTATGCTTTCATTCTTTTACAGGACAACAACTTTGAATTTTGGAGAAAATTTGTGGCAGAATATTTTGCTCCTAATGCTAGGAAGAAATGGTGTGTTTCTTTGTATGGTAATGGACGCCATACTACTGGAGTTTTTCCTCAGGTGAGATATGCAACTAAAAACTTTATTATGATAATAATTTTCTGTTGCTTATTGTGTCCTGTATTGCTGCTTATTATCCTGCAGGATGTATGGCATTGTGAGATATGCAATAAGAAACCAGGTCGTGGCTTTGGTAAGTGCTTTCTTTTTTCCTTTCCAAACCTTTTTGTTTGGAGACCAAATGTTCTCTTACTGTGTGTATATGGGAAAAGAAGTCTAATCTCTGTTTTGCTGTTGGATTGAAAATTGCATTCCTCTTCATCACCTCATTATATAAACAAACAAACTATATAAGGGAGAATTACATATTTCCCCTTCCTGCCTTGCAAAATTACATATTCCCCCAAGGTACAAATTTTTAATGCATAATGTACAATGTTCCTAAAGATTGATTTGGAGAAATATGTAATTTTGCAAGTTAGGAAGGGGAAATATGTAAGTGCCCCATTAAATAACTAGTAAAATACCACTTAGTAGGTCTTGGGAGTGTGAGATGAGAGCAAGCCTTACCTCTAGCCCATGGGATAAAGACACTTAATATCTTGACTATAAATATGCAAACTTTCAATATACTTAACTGCTCTTCTAATAACGTGTAGCCAATTAATGTCAGTATAGGTCCACGTGCAAATCTTGCTACTAAAAATGAAAATGTGAATCTGAAGTGTTTGTGTAGAACCTATTGAACATTATAGATGCCATTTAAGATGAAGTTATGAACTGCACTTTTACTCTAATTAATAGAAAGTGATAAAGGTTTACAAATAGGTATTGTACATGAATTATTCTTTCAAGCCTTTTACCCATTTCTCAAAGCTATTTCAAACAAGACCATAGTCACAGAAGTCGCTAGGTCACCCACATTTTCGATCCAGATCTCTTGATACCGTTCGCCGTATGATCATGTTCCTGGTACGCTCTGTATTGCGATTTTGGCCACAAAATTGAGGATCCAGTTCTACCCTTTGAATCAATCCTGATTTGGTTTGTGAATCATTGAAATTTAATTCACTTACCTGGGAATAGATGAGTAGAAGAGGTGATGAAGAAGAAGATCATATTAATATGTGATGAAGAAGGATGAGGAGAAGAGGTGATGAAGAAGAAGACATGTGATGAAGGAGACAGAGAGGAGAGTGGAGACAGAGAGGAAGAAACATGTGATGAAGAAGCTGCGATGGAGATGGAGAGGAGGGTGGTAGGTGCAAGAAAACCCTAAAAACCTATTTATATTGTTCAAGTTTTGTGCTTGACAAGCTTGTACACTAAGATGATTTAATTGTTAAGTAAGTTTCTGCATTGATGACTTGTACCTTATTCTGAAAACAGTTGTACACCAGAGGTAAAAGATCTATTTTGGTGTTTAAAAGGTAAAAAATGAAATGTCTATAAATAATACTGCATTTATAATGATACATCTTACCGGAGCGAACCGAAATAAGCCTACCCCTCATGTATCTGATTTTAGACCTAGCGAATTGTGATCCCGTACCACGTTTGCATACCGGACCATACCACGATCCTACTGACTATGAACAAGACATTTTTAGTTTAAATTTTTATATAGGATTTTCATATGCTCTTAAGGAAAATTTAAGGTCTTATTTCTGTTCTGATCTAATATAAAATAAATCTGTGAATATGGTGGTTTCAGAGGCAACAGCGGAAGTTTTGCCACGGCTTTTCAAAATAAAGTATGAAAGTGGTACTCTGGAGGAGCTCCTGTATGTTGATATGCCCAGAGAGTACCAGAATTCATCAGGCCAAATAGTGCTCGACTATGCAAAAGCCATACAAGAAAGCGTTTTTGAGCAACTGAGGGTTGTCCGTGATGGTCAGCTGCGAATTGTCTTCTCTGCAACAGATTTGAAGGTTTGATTCTAGTTCTTCAAGTCCTAAAAGGATGAAATTTCTTCACGTGGTCTTTGAATTAAATATTAACCAACTCCTTTTCCTGATAAACAAAGATATGCTCTTGGGAATTCTGTGCCCGACGTCATGAAGAGCTTATTCCTCGGAGATTGCTGATACCACAGGTTATTGTCAATAATAGACTACTTTTATGTGTATACAGCTTGCTATCAGTTATTCCAGTCATAAAATCAGTTGGAAACTGTAAATTGTGGTCTTGCATTTATCCATTTATTTCAATGGGTTGATCTGGGCTATATTTTTTTACCGTAACAGGTCAATTTAGGCAAAAAAAATTGGTTGAACTGATTAAAAGACTTTAAATGTGTATTCAACATATACAAATCATAAATTGTTTCATTAAACAAGTTAAATTATTTTTCTTACATTTGAGCTATATGAAAAATAAAAATCATTCTTGGAAAGGTAACTGAGTGATGATCTTCTTTTGCAGGTTAGTCAACTAGGTAATGCAGCTCAGAAATACCAGGCTTCAACTCAAAACGCCTCATCAAGTTTATCTGTACCAGAGTTACAGAACAATTGTAGCATGTAGGTTTCCATGCTGTGCTATTCTATTATGCTTTGTTGATGCTCTTTTATAGTCTCAAAATGTCACAAACTCAAAGATTTTTCATTTTCTGTTTTCTGTCTAGTGAGTTCTATATGACAACAAAATGAGCGCGCATATGTAACGTAACTGATATTTACTTGAAAATAACTTGTATAAATGTCACTATGCTCTTTCTAAAAACAGTAATGACACACACTTTCCCTAGTTTCATAAATCCTTAATATGTTTTCTTAATCTTCGCCAAGGTGCTTTTGGTGATTAGTTGAGACTACTAAGTATGATTGCTTTGAAGTTGAACAAAGGCCTTACAAAGGAAAAAAATGATTTTGAAACAATGGTGATATTATGATCTTTTGAAACCTTGTATGGAAGAGATACAATTACTCAATGATTCATAAGGAGTATATTATATATGGAAGATTTAGCTTCATAAATGTACCAAATGATGGATTCATTAAAAATCGTGAGAATTTTTGGGAATATAAACCACATCAAAAGTAATTAGAAAAAATGGCATGTTTACAAGGATATGGAAAATCATTTATATTGTATTAGGTGATGGCTTTGTTATTGGTATGTTTTTTAAGATTTTAGTTTATGTTGTAGGTTTGTTGCTTCAGCTCGTCAGTTGGCAAAAGCATTGGAAGTACCATTAGTTAATGATTTAGGATATACAAAGAGATATGTCCGGTGTCTTCAGGTAATCTTATTTCCTAATTTATCTGTTAGCACATGTTGTTTTCTATTCTGAATTAGACTTGAATTTGTATTAACTGGAACAAACTCTTTTTGAAATAAATTTGAGTGGGGTAATTAAATGGAGATCTTAGTTTAACTATAAAATAACAAATTGAACACAAGAAACTGTATTTTGTTCTTTATGACAGGAAGGATTCCTAGTTATGAACACAAATTATTAATGTACAAGTACAACTAGGGCTGTAATTGAGCCTAATTGAACAAAGCCTTGTTCATTTTCACTCGTTAAGCCTTTAACCTATTCATGAACGGTTCATGAACACATAACTGAACAAAAATTATTGTTCTTGTTCGTTGATTAAGGCATTGAATTCGTTCACAAACATAAACAAACATATACTATTTAAAAAACAAAAATCAATATTCTTCATCTCAAACATTAGACATGATCACCTTAAATAAATATGTTGGCACTTGATATAAGAATCATAAACATTATTATCTCAAAACAAGGCACAAGTTAGAAATAAAAATCATAATTATCTCAAAATAATGTTTTAAAAATCTAAGTTTCAGTTGACTAAGTTTTTAACAAGATACAGGCTTCAAATGATTGAGTTTCTACTTTAAATGTTAAGGTAAAAACGAAACATTATAAATTTAAAAATATTGAACACATGTATTGAATTATAAATAAACAAATGCAAACAAAGATAAACGAACACAATATTGGACATTCACGAACACAAATAAACAAATGCACCCATTGTTCATGTTCATTCGTTTATTAAACAAACGAATTTAAACGAACTTCCTATCAAATTGTTCGCGTATTGTTTGTTGAATGCTCAGTTCGTTTATTATCACAAAAAGGAAAGGTTTAAGATATGATCTGAATTGTACATGCATGCATGCATGGGGATATTCAATTGAGAACTTTTGGTGCTTAAGAACTAAAAGAACTTATAACCACAAGTTTAAAAGGGTAAAAAAGTAACTTGCTCTATTTTAAATGAAAATTACTTTTATACCCCTTAAAACATCTGGTTCAAAATTAGTTCTTTTGGTTCTTTCATATTTAAGGGTTCTTAATAGAATAAGTCCCTATATATATATATAGGATTTGGTTCAAATAAGAACCCTGCCTAATTACGGTAACCCAGAGAACTTTGACAAAAAATGACCGAATCTTTGGTTTTTTTTTTCATGGTCTTTATTATACATATTTAGGGGGGTTTCTTTTTTGTGTTTTGGCTAATTCGCAATGCAAATCGAATTTGCATCGGTGTAAAATTTTTGCACTTTTCTAAATGTTGCGAAATGCAACTCGAATTTACACCGAGGCAAATTCGATTTGCATTGCGAATTAGCCAAAACACAAAAAAGAAACCCCCCCTAAATATGTATAATAAAGACCATGAAAAAAAAACCAAAGATTCGGGCATTTTTTGTCAAAGTTCTCTGGGTTACCACAATTACAGTGGGTTAACAACGGAACCTTCCCCTATATATATATATATATATATATTTGATTCTTAATATGCGGTTTTTTTTTATTGCATAGCATAGTATTTAATTGCTTTCTCTGCTTGTAGATATCAGAAGTGGTCAATAGCATGAAGGATTTGATTGATTACAGTCGAGAAACAAGGACTGGACCTATGGGTAATTTTTTGAATTTATCAATACATTTCAAATGCTAATGCTTCTTTGGGTTTTACTTTAGAAGTTAACGGTGATTTATCTCAATGCTTGTATATATTACATTAAAAACTTGTGTCAAATGCTTGTTTATATTGATCAACCACTTGGGGTTGATAGGAAATGTGATAATATCCTACTTGAGAATAAATAAGAGCAAATAGAAAATAGAATAAATGAATTAAAAGATAGATTAATGAAAGTTTGAGAGGCTGATTGGCTCTCCCATGGTTTACTTTCAAGATGTTAGTCAACCCTTCATGATTTCAAAATCACTACTGAAGCTAAAGCATATAAAGTACAACTCTAATGTTTTACTTATGACTAAAGACATCCTAGTACTTGTAGGACAAGTTTTTCCTAGTCTTGTTCATTCTTAATAAAACTCTTAAAAAGTCCTTAACTTTAGACTTTTATAGAATATATATTCCTATGTAAATCTAATAATAATATATCAGCATTGTAGAAAGCAAGTTTAAGTTTTGTGTTTTCAATTTTACTGTATATATTTCCATTGCAAAATAAGTTTTTAAAATGTTTAGTAGCTAGCCAAAATTTCTATGGAAAGTAATGGTGTATTAAATAGTGCATGTGCTATGTATTTTATTATTGACATTTTGAGTGTACCTGTGGGTGTATGATATAAGTTATATATTCACATTTTTTTCTGGTAATCTTGAAAATTTTTGTGAATGAATAAATCAGGATATGATTTGTAGCTTGATCAATTTGATCATGAATTAAATCATGGTCTGTTTCTTCTATCATGAATCAGACCATTTGGTAATTGTTTTGGCCTGTTATATAGTAGATTTTGATGTTTAGTATGCCAATATTTTTCATGCCATGAAAGCTGACCAAAGGTACTTTTTGTTCGACAACCTTATTAAGGATGCAAAAGAACGAGAAACAGAGATTTTTTGGTCTGGATTATATTATTAATATGTCGCTTGATTAGGTTGACACATTAAGGATCCATGATCATCTTCCTGATTTGAGGTGGCAGTTTTGGCCTATAGTGAAAATAGCCAAACTGATTGGAATAGGACTTGGCCTTAATGAGAACATGGAGGGTATTAATTTTTTTCCCCCTCTACTCCTTATATATCCCAAACTAATCCACTCCATGCCTGGGTTTGAACCCAGGACCTCCCATCTAATAGGCAAGGCGTCTATCAAATGGGCTAGTCTCACATTGGCCTTTGAAGATTAATTCACTTCCACATTATTAAGGAATATGACCTTTTATAGACATCCTATACGCTTTATGTTATCCTAATAGACCTACAACGACCACACAAACACCTGGAAACTCTCCTACAAGTTCTATCTCAAACTCCAATAATGAACCAAATATTAAACAGAACCAAATCAAGCCTTGGATGGTGGGTTTGAAATTTACTTTTTGTTGAATGACTAAATGTATAATTGTCAATCTAGAAAATGAATGTGGTAGTTCTCATTTTTTCCAAAGCCTTGTCTGAACCAGCCAAAAGTAGTTGTAAACGGTCTGAACCAGCCAAAAACAGCCTAAACCATGTTAAAACAAGTTTAAAATGCTTACAAAATGGTATGGACCGAGCAGGGGCGTAGCTCTTTGAGGGCCGGGGGGGGGGGGGGGGGCGACCGCCCCCTCTCTGTTTTCGTCCGTAGTGTTAATTTTCCGTCCGTAGTGTTATTTTTAGTTAAAAATAGTGGTTTCGCCCCCCCTCGCTTCAAAAAATTAACATGTATTTTGGGTTTCAAAGATTTCCGCCCCCCCTCTTAGTTCGGCCAAGCTCCGCCACTGGGACCGAGAGTGCACCTTGATTGTCTTGGATGTGTAATTTTTAAGTGCCTTGGTTCCTGGCTTCACCCTTTGTGCTTGAAGTTTGCTTTACGCCTTTGAATGCCCAGTGTCATGCATGTAGCATGTTCTTCCTTCTTATTTATTTTTATGGTGTAAAATTTATGTGGCATGCATCTAATCTCAAATATTCTTTTAACTACGTTTTCTTTTGTATATATAAAATGTGAAATTATGACCCAATTACTTATGTATAGGTCGATATGAGCTATTTTGTTTGTCTTAAAACTATCCAATTACAGAAAAAAGGCTTATGTAAAAAGGAGTGGAAGAGTTGAAAGATGTCAATAGTGAATTTTTAATTCATGCAAATTACTAAAGTGTTTTCTTCATAGATTATTGTTGTAATTATATTTGATGCATTAAACAGTTATGATCTGTGATAATGCTGATCTGTTTTGACCAATTACCCATCTTGCCACCTTTAAAAACATTATCGCAGACAGTTTATTCACTGTTAAGATTATGACTGAATTATCTCAATTTAATTTATGCATCTAGAGCTCTAATTTTTTTTTCTTTTTTTTAATATCTTACAATTTTTCTACCTTTGCCTTGACAGATAGCTTAGCTAAATTTCCAAGGAGGACATCTTCCACATCTGGGTTTCATATTCAATCCCAACAACAAGAAGAACAGCATAAACACCAGCAGCCTACATTAAACAAGGAAACATCGATTGCCTCCGTCAATGGCATGATGCCAAGTGTAAATAACTCTAACCCCAGACCTTCAACTTCTACCATCGCTGGCCTGATCCACCAGAATTCTAGACACCAAATTCCACTTAATAACACAAATACCCCGTATGGCAGCGTTCAGATTCCATCTCCTGGATCCTCTAGTACAGTACCACAGCCACACCCCTCTTTTCAATCACCAACACCGTCATTGTCTAACAATAATGCAGGAAATGATGATGCCATCCCAAATATTTCCATGAGTGATGTAGACGCCAATGACTCTCAAAGCTCGGTCCAGAAAATAATACAGGAAATGATGATGTCATCCCAACTTGGTGGTGAGATGAAAAGTTCCAACGGTTTAATTCAGGTGCCTAATAATGTGGGTGTTGTGGGAAATGGTGGCATGGGTGGTGGTCAACCAGGTGTCGTTAATGGTATACGTGGTGCAATGGGTCATAACAATTCTTTGAGTATGAATGGAAGGGTTGCTATGCAGATGAATAGTAATAATAATCATCATCAGCAACAGCAGCAGGACTTAGGGAGCCAATTGCTTAATGGCCTTGGAGCCGTTAATGGTTTCAATAATCTACCATTTGACTGGAAACCTTCTCCTTAGAAGAGGCGAAGGTAGTTAATGTTGAAAGATGATCAAATCTCGCTTTGACACTGCAAAGAAACAAAAGACATGCGTGTAATGGGGTGACATCATGATATCATTCATGATCGATGGATACAAAACTAATCGCAAGCGATGTTGTGACCTCCGTGTCCCCTTGCATTGTATTAATTTCTGAGATGAAAGGAAAAATATAGCATGGTGGTGGTTTTTTTTTTCGGATTTTTTTTTTTTTTTTGGTTTTGTTTTCCATCAAAATGGTTTACTTTGCTATGTTGCTTGATTTTGTTGGCATACATTTTAGTACTACTAATGTTGTTGACACACGGAGGAAGAATGTAAGCAGACGGGGATGCCATTGTTGGTGCTGCTCAGATACTCACTAGTATGTTGATTGCTATATATCTTATCTCTACATTAGAAGTGAGTGTATATATATCTATGGAATGTTGAAGCAGTTTAATGAAGCATTATTTTATTTTATTTTTTACTTTTTTTTTACTGATATATAACTTGACGACTTGCCGACTGGGTAGGCAAAGAGTGCAGGATATGTGTTGATTGTTTAACAGATACATAATCACCTGCTTCATGTTTCATTGTTTCTCACAGGGATGGTTTAACCATTTTGAAGGTCCAAGATATGAAGTAAAAATTCAGGTATCAAACGAAGTAAACCGATCCTTTTTCAAATGCTAGTTGCAACCTGAGCCTGACTTGAATATAAACAAGCCAACTTAGTTTGGCTACACACATTGAATCAAGGTGAAAACTTGAGCCCGAATTTGACTCGATTCGACTCGACTGAGTTTTTGAACTTGTTTTAAAGAAAGCTTTGGCTTTTTGTGATGAAAGGAGGATATGGGACTGTTATTTGCAAGGGTTATTGAAATTCTGGAATGGTATGAATTGGTAATGTGAGACCATTACTTCAAAGAAGAAGAAAAGAAGTGGTATAACAATTAATAGTAGTATTGATTAATACTAGTATTGATTAATATTCACAAGTAATGTTTCTTTACATGTAAATGTCTTTTATAATCGTCACCAATTAAACATAAGCAAAAGATGATTTAGGCTTTACAAAACATTATCAAAAAGTGTTTATTCCTACCCTATGTTGCCGCGCGAATAGCTTATGTTAGACTGAGCCATGAAGAGGATCTCCTGTGACTCTATTCCGGTTCCAAACGGTTCCGGTGCCGATCAAAAAAATCAATAACTGGCTCCGGTTTCGGTTTTTGGCCGGTTTCAACTGGTTTTTGGCCAGTTCCTGTTCGGGTTTTTGTCGGGTAAAGGTGGAACCGGTTTTGGTTCTGATTTCTCCAAGAATCCAGAACTGCTTGTACCAACCAGTTTGGGTATGGCCGGTTCCAAACGGTTTCGGTTTTGAACAAAAAAGTCAATAACTGGCTTCAGTTCCGTTTTTTTGTCTGGTTCCAATCGATTTTTGGCTAGTTCCTGTTCGGGTTTTGGCTGGGTAAAGGTAGAACCGGTTCTGGTTCTGATTTCTCCAAGAATTCGGAATCGCTTGTACCCACCGGTTCAGGTAAGACCGGTTCCGGTTCGAGTTGTCGGTTCCGGAACCGGTTTTGTTGGCCACCTCAAGTATGCTGTGCTTTTTTAATGTGTTAAGACACCCTTTTAGTATGCTTGTTTGTGTGTCAATATATGATGTAGAACATACCATAAGCTATAATATCTAATAGCCTATTAACTCTTTTTAGTAACTCGCATATTGTTATGTAGCACCCCTTTAACAGATTCAGCAGTGGTAATTTTGTCAATTTACCCTCATTTAATTTTAATAAATTTAATAAAGTTTCATGACATGTCTCATTTTCTCCCTTTTTCCCATGTCTCATTTGTAATAATCTTTAATGGCTAAAGCCACCATCAACATTCTAACAAAAAGTTTGTTATAGGCCTCATTGCAGCCTCTTCTGTGACAGTCATCTTACTGACCATAATGTGTTACATGTTATGTAATAGAGAAAAAAAAAAGGAAATAATTTGGTAAATATCCTCCAATCTTGATTTAGTGGCAGGCACTTCACAAGCAAACTTTTAAAAACTTTTCAAATGCACCCCTCAACTTACAAAATGTCACTTTGACATTCTTAGGTTTTAAGAGTTTTGATTTGTCCCTTTTAATAGCATAAATAATTTGATTTTTATTCAATAACATATGCCGACTAATTTTAAAAATATAATCATAAGTTATATGACTGACCGTAACATTAAGGTATCGTGAAGAATGACACCACACCGGTTAAAGAATATTGACATCATTCTATAGCAGTTTTATATATGTTTTGATCTTTATAACCAAGTTGTCATAACTTTATACATTTTTTTTTGTACTTAACTACTTTTATGCTGCCGACACAATGAGCATAAATGACGTTAGTAAACGCTCTGCATAGGACGATGTCTCTTTTAACTATTTTATACGTTTCTATTAAATTACCTTTTTATCTTCATCACCGTGTCGCCTTAACTTCATATGTTTCCTTTTTGTACTTGTTAATGTTGCTAACATAACGGCCATAAATAAAGTTCCTAAATACGTTGCATCGTGTGATGTCGATTTTGACTCTTCACATATTTTTTCTATTAAATTACATTAATAAAATTTTTATAACAACATACGAAGCATAATGGTGTTTTTTATTTATGTGTCGATCTTCATACAATCCGTTTGCGACTTCATATGTTTTTATGATCCTACTAGCATGCTACAATGCACATTTTTAATTGTATCGCTCCGTCGCAGTGTACATGTAACTTTGCCTGTTCTGATACTTTTTATGTTTTTTTTAAGATCAACTGAGGGCTTCCTTCATATTCATGTGTTCATGATGAAACTAAGCTATCTTTTGTTTGTGATGATTCCATCTTTGTTATATTTTCAAAGAGATAACGTTATAAACACTCGGACGCTCGGTGGCTACATGATGTTGATAGAATAAATGTGTTTTTTTTTAATTATTTTTGAGATAATATTACTGCTTTTTTTCCTCATAAATTCATAATACAAACAAACTAACAAACTTACCAAACATATTCTCTTTTTTCAGTATGATCTAGTGAGAAGATAGAGACAAACTTACTTTAGCTGCTCCGAATGAGTCGTCGGCTCAAAATTATCGTTTGAAGTTAATCATCCCCACGGTTTTAACGTTATTTTTACAAAATAAGTAAAATAACGTTAAAATTAGTGCAATTTATTTTTCCTCTTAAGGGTCACACATATATATTATACGTGTGTATCGCAAATGAGACGTATAATATTGTGGATGTTAACCTGCATAAAAAAGGCTTACCTAATTGTATGTTTTCAATATTTTTATAAACTTTTTTGAAAATTTCTGTTTACACCAGTAATGTACATTTAAAATATTTACTTTTTTTTTTTGAACGGCTTGGTACAACGACACCCAAGACGGGATTTCAACCGTCCCCTCGGAGGAACCCCATAACTGGGTAAACCCCCTGACCTTGCTTCAGCAAATACGCCTCAGCCCGGATTCGAACCCAAGACCTCCCATAAGGAAGTCAAGGGGGTAACCATTAGGCTAGAAGCCCTTGGTTATTTAAAATATTTACTAATGGAACAATGTTTCATCAGTTTTTAGGAGTAACTTAGATAATGCGTTATCGCATATATAAACTTGTTCAATTATGAAAGGTCTTGATAAGTATAAACGAATCAAGCCAGTTAGCTGGAAAAACTTGAGATAAGAACTGAGCTCAAACTCGAGCCTTGAAATATAACTCATTTAATTATCGAGTTTAAGCTTCACATGTCGAGTTTGAGCCGACTCATGAGGCTTAATGAGTTTTTTATTTATATAATTTTTATTTAACTAAATAAATATATATTTATTTAAATAATTGTTTTTAAATACAAACTTATGGTAAAAAAATAAAATCATATAGGTTATGCTATATATGAAAATTTTATTTATAAATATATAAAAAATAATAACAAAAAAAATTAATTAGTTAATAGTAAACGAGCAGAGTCTAACTCGAGTTTTGAAAAAAAAGGTTTTAAACGAACTGAGCTATAACTTTAGCATTCTTAAATCAAAACAAGCCGAGTTTTGATGGGCTTGGCTAACTGAGCTATGTGTTAATATGTTGTGTATAACATATTAGACTATGTGTTATCATCATCCCTCTTTCACTCAACGTAGGCATCACATAATCAACTAACATCATCACCCTCTTATCACTCTACATCATCATTACATGTGTTATCACCAATTTTCTATCACTCAACATCATTACCCCTTTTTCCCTCTTTCTTTTTCTTTCACCCCGTGATGCTCATCACGTCTGCCCCCTCATCCTTCATGCCCTTATGTAATGGGGGAGAGCGCCACCAGGGCTTGACCGGTCCCTCTCACTCCCCCATCACACACCATAACACATATCCTTATTGTATGTTTATGATTCTCGTTTTGTTCATTAATTAGTATTACACTATTAAAGGTTTGGGTGTAACGTGTTAATTATCTTATAACATATTAGTCTCATAAAACAATTTTTATTCATAACATATATGAAAAAAAAATCCTTTAAACATCAACCTATAGAACTCCGAATCATTTTTTTGAAGCTCATTGTCACGATTTTTTTATGGATCGAGTTTTTGGAAAGGCCCAGCCCTTTTGGGCGCATTGTGGACGGCCTTGGAATGATAGACAATTCCGCACATAAAAAATCTTTTAAACATAAACCTATCTACAATATCTTTTAATCTTATAACAAACCATCCCTATTGAAAAAACAACTTACACTATGACATCAAATTATTCAGACCATTTTTATAACTCCTGTCACTATCACTGTTGAAATCTTTCGATCGATAATGTGATCTTTGAGTTTCCGTATCAATCTGGCTTGGCTTGTACAAACACAAAATTTTTGGAAAGCAGCAGGAAGCAAATTTTGAAAAACTTGAAACTTTGCTTTATAGAAGAATAGGATTTGAGCTAATGCCAACCGGGGTGAGAAAAAGCCGAACCATTAACAAAACCGAAATTAATTGAAAATCGGTTAAGGTTTTGGTTCCGTCAAAATTAACTGAAATCGAACTGAACCATTTGTATTTTTAATTATTTTATGTATTTCTATCTTTTAGTATTTGTATATCCTTGGTTATCTTATAACTGAATCTTATTTTAAAGGAAATATGCCACTTAATAGTAATCAAGTTTTTCAAGTGTTACAATTAAGTTATCAATCTTTTTTGTCTCTTTAAAATCATTTAACTTTCACTAAATGTTCCAATCATGTGTATTTTTTTTATAAATATCAAAAAAAAATTAAAATTAATAGAGGCGAATGAAATATATATGAATATATTAATAATATGTGGTTTTTTTCTAATTAACTTGAAATTAAATTTGATTGTGAAAAAACAAATTTACGAATTAATAACAAAGTTTTGAAATTGTTAAATTTAAGTGAAATTAAGGAAAAATAATAATTATATACTTATATATATTAATATATATTTCATTTGACTCGATTAAGTTTAAAATTTTAAATATTTATAAAAAAATTACACATGATTGGAACACTCCGTGAAAGCTGAATGACTTTAAAAGACAAAAAACTTTTGATTACTTAATTGGAACACTTGAGAAACTCGGTTACTATTCTACAAAACTATATATATATATATATATATATATATATATACACTAGTCTAGTACCCGCGCGTTACATCGGAAAACACATCACTTTAGTTGGTAGTTAATTAAATGTGACTTTAACTACTAACATAAAAGGCTAAATGCACCAAAAATGTCAAGAAGTGATTCATTTGTTTTGAAGGATTTTCTTTTATAATCACTCTATCTCATTTAAATTCTTAAAAGCTACCAATGTGGGACAAAGTGAAAACACAAACAAACATTTAGATTAGAATTAAAAAGTTGTACCATATGCTTTGTAAAACTCTTAATTTTAAGAGATTTAAGCAAATTACTATTTTGTCCTTCTAATATGTATTATATAGTAGTATAAATATAGATATACATACATACATATATATATATATATAGAGTAAGATTATTGTACAAAATAATAATTTTGTAAAAACAGTGAGAAACGATCTGAGCCTTTGATGTGTTATCATCAATGATTATTAAAAAAACTAGTGGCATGATTGTAATTAATATGTTGTTTAAAATGGAAATAAGGGCACAAAAGGAATTTCCATATTTGCAAATATCATGCTACCCATTAAATCAGGAGCGGTTACTATTTTTAAGGAATAATCGGTTTCCTTTTCGCTATGTGCTAATATGTGCTATTAGCACATGAAGCGTATATCAGCACATGAAGCGTGTATCAGCACATTCACATAATACGTGCTATTAATACAAGTAAGCATATATCAGCTCATATACATAATATGTGATATTAATACAGATATATCAGCACATATCAGCACATATATATCAACATATAATAGCACTACAAAATCTGTGCTTTTGCGTTTAAAATTACAACATGTCAGCACACAACAACACTAAAAATATGCTAAATAATTATCCTACCATTCAAATAATAGCAACACATCAGTACATATATATCAACATATAATAGCACTACAAAATCGTCCATCGAATTTTGCAAATGCAATTCAAAAAATCAATGCCTGCGATTTTTTATTTTTATTATTTTTGCTTCGGTATTTGATGTTACGAATATAATTATATGATTTTAATTTTTGGAATATGTTTAATCAGGAAATTGATTAACCACTTACCTATTTTAATGCAAAATTTAAAAATCATTTAAATACAATTGCCTATATTACCCTTTTTTATTAATTAATAAAAATGTCACATGTCAACACATTATTGGTTCTTACCATTTTTACAAAAAAACTCTATTTGTATGTGAACCTACTCCTATATATATATATATGATAGAAATAAATGCTATAAAAATGTTTTTTCGTGTAATGCAATTATTAATGTGAACATGTACAAATTTGGAGGGCAGTAGGAAGAGGCAAGTGATGGTGACCAATAACAGGGCAAGAGGACGAGAGTCATGTACAACTAACCCCAAAAAAGTATAACAAATTCTCCAAGTTGATTAGGCTATGCCATAGTTTGCCATGATGATGTTAGTATTTTTGGCTTCCTGTATAACACCATTATTATAATGGAATGAATTACATATATATTTGCGGTATTCTTTAATTTTATTGAGAAAAATGTGCAAAATATTATAGTGATATGTCAATAAAACAAAAAACAGGTATACATAATTAATATATTTTGAGGAAGAGTCTAGGACTGTAAAAGAACTTAATGTTCAACAAACTTTTTATGAGTCATTCGACATGATGCTCGTTTATGTTTGTTTGTTTAATAAATGGACGAAAACCTAAACCAGATGAATATTTGCCTCGAGCTGCTGGCATTGTATTTGTTGTGGATGTTGTTGAATTTTTGCACCAATTCTAACCGATCAACAACTGTACAATTTTAACTGTTTTAAGGATAACATTTTTGCAATTTTCCATCCATACATATCACGAATGCAAGCGTCAATCCCCTCCAAATCGTCCCATCTACTGTGCAATTATAACCGTTTTAAGAATCACATTCCTGACGTTTTCCATCCATACATATCACGAATACAAGACGTCAATCCCCTCCAAATCGTCCCATCTATCGCAGAAACAACCATCTAAGATGAGCGGATTGGTTTCAAATGTAGGACTCGCAAATGTGACCGGAGACTGCAATCCTGCATAACCAGCCAATCGTGTTATTTCATTTGTTTTCGTGAATGTTCGATAATATGTTTCATTTACGTTCATTTATTATGTTTATTTTAATTTACTACATTTCTGTTTTATATTTTTAATTTTTTAATATCATAACATTTAAACTATAAATGTAATCCTTTTGAAACTTGAATCTGTTAAAAACATAATAATTTGAAACCATACTTTAAGATAATTTCAATTAAGATAATTATTTCTAATTATTGAATTGTTTTAACAATTATATTTTTATTTTTATATTAACTGTTTAACTTTTTATTTATCTAAGGTAATTATATCTAATGCTTGATATTGTAAATGTTGATTTTTAATTTTAAATAATATATTTTTGTTTGTGTCCTTAAACCATTTATAAACAAGTTCAGTTCATTAATGAACAAACATTAACAACATTTTTCATTCACTTAGTGTTTCTGAACTATTTGTGAATAAGTTACATTGTTAAACGAATGATAACAAATAGAAGCTCACTTGTGTTTGTTCATTTCAATTACAGAGCTCATTTTTAACTTTTAAAAGGGTTAATAAAATGAAAATAATGTGTTTTGAGGCTCTTGTACGTTGTTAGGGCTGTAACCGAGTCGAGTCGACCCGAACCAGGCCTTGGTCCAGCTCGGCTCGTGGATTTTCAAGTCGAGCCGAAAAGTCTTTCGAGCCAAA
Source organism: Mikania micrantha (assembly GCA_009363875.1). NCBI lineage: Eukaryota > Viridiplantae > Streptophyta > Magnoliopsida > Asterales > Asteraceae > Mikania > Mikania micrantha. The sequence goes on along the minus strand of SZYD01002416.1, from coordinate 6,800 downwards.
AACTCTGGCTCCAGCTCGGCTCGTAAAAAGCCTCGAGCAACGAGCCAGCTCGTTTTTTTTCCTCCATTTTACATATATATAATCTAACTAGGTTAATATCTCATGTATTACACATGTTGAATAAAAAACAATAAATTGTCAATAATAATTTGATTAAAAGTTTATATAGTTTAATACGTAAGTAGTAAAATAATAATAATATTATTAAAACATTAAGTTTATTAAAGCTTGTTTTTTGAATATTTCGTTTTGAAAAACAATTATTAAACATTTTATATTTCATAATAATTTGGATTCTAAAAAAATGTAATCTTTTAAAATTAATATATTTTTTAATGCTTTAAAAACTTTTTTTGGTATAAAAAATGTATAAATGTATATTTAATATTCAATATTATTATTATTGAATATGGATGTATTTAATAGGAGAGAGATACGCGAAAATTTTTATAAGGATAGTTTAGAAAAGTGACATGTGACACATTTTATTTTGATTTATTAGTATAAATAGATATATAAAATCTAATATATATAAAATCCAATATATATGTATATATACATACATATATATTATACATAATATGTATATTTACATAAATATGTGTATTATGTATAATATATATGTATGTCAGTATGTGTGTGTAATATAATATATATGTGTGTGTGTGTATTAAAAATCGAGCCGAGCCACGAGTCGAGCCATAAGCCGAGCCAACCCTGGCTCCGTCTCGGCTTGTTTTTAACGAGCTTTTTTCGAGACGAGCTTTTTTCGAGCCGAACCTTTTTCGAGCTTTTTTCGATAGAGATTAATTAATAATTTTTACAACTTTTAGATCTTGATTTTATTTTCTGTTAAATACTTTAGTGTTCTTGTCAATTTCTTTTTTATATGTAGAAAACAACGAGTTATACACGTACACTCCTAACTTTATTTGGATGTTTGATCATAAATGTATAATTATATCGTTAACAATCTTATAAACTAATAACCCATTCATATTGTTACTATTTCAGTTTATCTATTTTAGAAACATGATAAGTAACAACAATACGTACCCAGTAAAATTCCATTTTGTGAGGTTAGGGGGAGATGAAAACAAACCTTACCCCTACCCTAAATGAGGTAGAGAGGCTGCCTCGTTGAAGTCCCCCGGCTCTTATTATTATAATTATTATAATTTGTTTTACCATGGATAATAAATATGTAACAAGAAGCTTAAATGCATAAAATAGCATAACCCAAGCATAGACACTTATGTAAACACAACCGGCATACAACAATGTATATTTGAATACACAAACTAAACAATAAATGACAAACAACCAAATAACAAATTACCAATGGGACTGATGTAGCAACTACAATTCAAAACCACTCCAAACCATATAATGATGAACCCACATAGCAAGCATATAACACGTATATCCAACACACAAACATGTAACACATAGACCTCTAAAACTAGGAACTTACTTAAACTTATGTTACCGATCTATCCCCTATTAATCTACCCATCTAGAAACATGATAAGTACTTTATGCTATATATATAGGGAATAGATAATTTGAAAACCTTTCTTAAAGTGAAAACTATGAAAACCATGTAAAAATCATGTAAAATGACGTGTTTTTTTGAATTTTTTTACAGGTTTGTAACACTGTTAGGCATATTTTTATAAAAAAAAATCAATAAAGCGCCGACAAGATATTTTTAATAAAAATATTTTATAAAACCATGTAAAACATACATAACAAAAAATAAAAAAATTTCGTCAGATCTGACGTAGCGTTACGTATGTTTTACAACGTAAAAAAATATATTATTAAAAAAATATTTGGTATTCGCTTTTTTGATTTTTTTAATAAAAATTTGCCCAATAATGTTACAAATCTGTAAAAAAATTCAAAAAAAAATGTTTTTTACATGATTTTTGCCTAGTTTTTACGTTTTTCACACTAAAATAAGGTTTTCATTTTATTAATTCCCCATATATATATATTTTATTTTTTTTATGATTTTTCTCCTTTTTCATGATCTGTCTTACATCGTGGACTATTACGTGTGGTGATTTTACTAAGGTTTGTTTCTATTCACGCCATGTTACTGTTGTGTTATAAGTGTACATTACAAGGAAAGTCACCTGTAGCGACGACAAAAGTCGTCGCAATAGCCCAGAAAAATCGTCGCTATAGCCTATAGTGACGACATGTGGTCGCTGATCAGTCGTCGCTATAGATTAGTCGCAATAGCTCAGGAAAGTCGTTGCTACACATGTCTTCTTCCTCGCCTATAGCGACGACATTTAGTCGCTACAGGTAATTTAATTTTTTTTAATTTTTCAACCCTTTTAAATCTGTTAAAAAGAAATTAAAAAAATAAAAAATTTAATATATTCCGGCTATAGCGACGACATTTAGTCGCTATAGATTTTGCCCAGAATCGCCAATATTTCGGTCAAACGCGCCTTTTCCACTGTGAGCTATAGCGACGACATGTCGTTGTTATAGCTTAAAAAGCCTGAAAAAGTACTTTTAAGCTATAGCGACGACGTCGTCGCTATAGCTCAGTCTATAGAGACGACAACCTGTCGTTGCTACAGCCTTTGTCCCATTAATTACCATTTCTTGTAGTGGTATGTAAATCTGTTTTAGTTTTCACACAAGTTTTGTAGAATTTGGTTTGCCCCGGATATAAAACGAGATTTTTAAATTTACACAACAGCGTGCATCTAAATTAAGAATTATTAATATAAATTAAATGATTATAGCACCGTGTTGTGCTTATCTAATGTTTGATGAATTATTCATTGAATTATCGAAACAGTAATTTATGTGTAATAAAAATAAACACGCGTTAGACATATCATGATACATGAGTTAATTATGCATGTGATATCTACAAAGAGATGGATTGTACACAAACATAATTTCGCAGATTATTTAACTAAATTAAAAGGTTAGAAAAAGATCTTGTGCATAAGTTGGAGTTAAAATTTGTCTGGATATCTTATGTTAAGATATTCCATTTTCACTCTAATACAACATTATGTGTTGTGTACATTGTAAATTACCTCTTTTGAACGGTAACAGTCAATTGTTGGTACGTCATCAAATGAAGGTCATATATCAATCATATCACATATATCTCATCAATACAGAATGAAACCCGGCCAACAGTGTGGTAAGAACTCTCAGAGTCAGGATTAGAACTTGAGACCTGAAGAAGTCCAAGCTCTATCCCTCAATCTACATACTATTGAACCATAAGAGCATTGTAAATTCCTTTAACATCTAGATGTTAGATTTAGAACACATGTTACATCATCCCAAGGCATGTGTTAATTAAGACATATATGCAAATTAAAAGGGCTGAAGTTTAACTTTCTTTGTAATAAATAAATCTTAAGAACCAAAGACCATTTATGTAGCAAACTTTAAAGATATTTCAAAAAGTTTCATACGATGGGCTGATGAAAAAAATATATAATTTTAAAAAATACCTCCAAACTAGTAATTTTGCATGTTGTGTGTTGCAACGGCGTCTCAGAACTATATTGTCGAATGAAAAAGAATTATATTTGACTCAACTTGTTTCTAAACAAAATTTACGTTGAAACTTGTACAAATTGAAAACGCAATAAAATTAGCAGGAAAACGTACTTTATTTGACCCTAGTCACTTCTAAAAAGAAAAAGTTTACATAAAAAGGTGAATCACTTGAATTTATACAAACATGCACTTAAAGTTAAACACCTAACATATTTTAAATTAAGGAACGAAAATGATAACTTCGAAAGTTTAGAAACTTGGGATTATCAAAATAACATTTTTACAAAGTTTTTTTTTTAAAGTTAATGAGTAAAAGTATCGACCCTGATAGCAAATGTTGAGCAAATAAGAAACAAAAAAGATAATTCCAAAACAAAACTTATTAAGGATAAAAATAATATTTTATTATTTTTTAAAACATAGGATATTAGAATGAGAGGTCATGAGTTCAATTATATGCAGATATGTAATTAATTATGTGTAGTTTATGAGATGATTAAGTTTAACCGCTCAACAAAATAAAAATAAAATTATATGCTTTAAAAATAATGGAAACAATCATTCAAAAACTCGACCAACATTCTTTTTGAGTAGTAAATAATAATTAATACATTATTATATGTTGATTTAAAAATACTGAAATGATAAATAACTTGGTTGCAGATTATTTTATAATATTGTTCACGTTCTTGTAGTCGTGAATGAGGCAGGTGATCAGTAGCCAAATTACGGGCCTATCACCATACTCCAAAAACCAAGGCAGATAAGAAGCATTTATCAAGTGAAACCGTAATAGTCTTTTTTTTTCTTTTTTTTTTTTAATCACCATTCCGGTTGTTTGTGTTCGTATTTTACATGTTTTTTTTGTTTAGTCGAGTCTTGAAGGACCTGAGGTAGTTGGCGGTTCTCACGGTTTAAAAAAAAATTGTTGATGGTGTTCGTCTGGCAAGTTAAAAATTCGTATTTATGTTCACGTATGTGTTTATCTACAAGATGAAGCTCTCTTTTGACCAGATATATATATAGGGATTGTAATATTGTATCACGTGAAAATCCGATTTTTGAGAAAACTCTTGAGCTCCATCTAAGTTATCCATTATAAAAATCTTGAACATAAATATGTAATATACATTAAAATTGAATAAAAAATTAGGGTTTGAATCAATTTTAATATAATTTAATATGAAACACATATTTATTTTAAATATTTTAAATGAATGGTTAAGATAGATTTAAGAGTTTTGTCAATATAATCAGGTTTTCACAGGATACATGACTCGCTCTCTCTCGTGTGTGTGTGTGTGTGTTTTTTTTTTTTTTAACGGCTTGGTACAACGACACTCAGGATGGGATTTCAACCGTCCCCTCGGATTTGACGTTCTGGGGCGTATGCCCGAGCCCACCCCAATATGTATGTATGTATGTATGTATGTATGTATGTAAAAAAGAAAACATGAATTTTATAAAATAAATAAATGAATTATAAATTTGTTGATAATTAATGATGTGGTAGAGATGTGTATAAAATCCCTCCCATAACCACCTTGCACCTAAACGACTACTCCCTCTTTCAAAACCAGGTTACCCTTCCTTTGGGATATCTTCCATTCCAATAACAATCCGTACCAATCAACAATGGGACTCGTTTCCATCTTACACCACTTTTTGGTGTTTTTGGTGCGTGTTATCGTCTTCCTCATCCTCCTCCTCCTTTAAATCTTTAATTATAATAATTTATATACACACACATACATGTGCGTGTGTATGTATGTATATGTGTGTGTGTTTATTTCATTTTTTTCATGATATTGATCATCTTTTTTTTTTTTTTTTTTATGCCACAGGAGATGCAACTGGACTCTTCCTCTTCTTGGCACCAACGTAAGCATTTGATGACAAGAACATGTTGAGATTTGAGAAACACCCATAAATTAAATTAAATTAAATTAATTAAATTAAAGTAATAAATAAATCTTAATTCTACTGCAGGATCACCTTCAAGAGGATTCTTAAGAACAAATCAACAGAAGAATTCTCGGGGATTCCCTACCCCATGACCTTGCTCAACTGTCTACTTTCAGCTTGGTATGCATGTCTTTTCTTACCCGCTCAAATCAATCAAACCCGTCTTTATAAAGATGCGGGACGTGCGATCACACAGTGTAACAAGGATCGTATAAAAAAGTTATAATCTTAGCGGTAATTATGAGTTTTAGAAAAGATCAAATAACCCTAGCTATAAGATAAGGTAATCTTGATTTTTATTGTTATAATAATGATTATATGTCGTATTAGCAACATATATATGTATAAGTTGATAGATGTTCAATTGATAACTTTATAAAGTATATTTTTTAAACTTTAATAAAAAGTTATTTTTATGACCTTTAAATTCTATGTTTATAAATGATTGTTTTTATTTTTTAACATTTGTTCATTATTATCTGAATACATCATTTCCGGGGTCTAGTTTTACTTGTCGCATGTAACATCTTAAACGAAGAAAATCATGGTTTCTAAAAATTTTTAGGTATGGATTACCATTCATATCAGAAAACAACACACTGATGTCAGTTATCAACGGCACCGGAGCCGGAATCGAGTTTGTTTATGTGCTGATCTTTCTTGTATATGCACCCAAGAAGGAGAAGGCGAAGGTCTTCGGGTTGGTTACCTTCGTCCTCGCTGCCTTCTCCGTCGTTGCTGTAGTTTCCGTCACGGCCCTTCACGGCAAGTCACGTCGTTACTTTAGTGGCTTCGCTGCCGCCATATTCTCAGTTATCATGTACGGTTCGCCCCTATCAATCATGGTAATTTCAACCCCTATCATTTAAGAAAGCGATGACTTTTATCAAATATGTTAGTCTCGTGTTTGAAGTATTAGTTTTGATAGTAATTTTAATTTAAATATAATTGTTGGTACCGTTAAATAATCATGGTAATTTCAATGCTTCAGTATTCACATATTTTTTATTTTTTCTATTTTATTTTTATTTGTTTAAAACAAAATTTTGTATGCTTTTATCTCTAAACTATACCAAACCAATCTACTTGATGCTACGGTTCGTATGTAATCCTAGACCTATCATCTAAGAAAGCAATGTTTCTATGAAATAGACTAGCCTTCGTGTTTGAAGAGTTAACTTTAATAATAATTTTAGTTTGAGTATTGTTGTATAATTAGATAATTATTAAATATTTTATTTATATTTAATTAAGAATTAGATTTTGAGTTAGGTCAATTTAAATAT